>JANHGL010001239.1:0-19238 GCA_024611195.1 Ceyx melanurus
TGAGTCAGGTCACGGAACCCGGCAACAGCCCCACGCCGCCGTTCGCTTCCATAGAAGCGGAGCGTTTCATAACCCGGCGCCGCGGCCTCGTCTCCCGGAGAGGCTGCGGGGTGGCCCGGGAGGAGAAGGAGGTGGAGGGCGGCTCGGGGGTGCGGGCAGCGCAGCCTCCGTTTACCGTAAAGCAGCCGGCAAACCGCGGCCTGCTGCCCAGCGGGTGGATGCGGCGCGCTGGGGTTACTGGAATAAGGCCCAAAGGGGCCACGCTGGAGGGGATTTGGGCAGGGACGGGAGGCGGGAGCACCGTGAGCGGCCGGGTTTGCAGCCGCAGTCACGGGGGCCTTGGGGAGGGAGAGCTGCCGGGGTGACCCGCAGAGGCTCCCGCCGGAGCCCCGCTCCGCTCCCAGGCTCCACCCGCAGCCCGCCCGGCAGCGGCGCAGCCCCGGACGGAGTCGCTGCTCCGGGGGCTCTCGGCCGAGCCGACTGGTGAGGGACTGGGAGGGTTCAGCAGATGCTCCCGTCCGCTTCCGAGAAGCAACTCGGGAGATTCTAAGCGATGCTTAACAGAAAATCAATCAAATGTTGTTTGAAAGCCTGAGAGGGGAAAGGGGAGACAACTTGAACTTAGCTAAATTTGTCACCGATTCCATCCCGTGCCAACCCCTGGTAATCCCCGCTGGAGCGTGTTCAGCTCGGTGATGTGAGCTGCCCGTGCCCTGAGCACGCTGCCCTGCAGCAGGAGGACCAGGCCAGGGAGATTCCCCCCTCGGATCGCCTCTCCCGGCCAGCAGCTCCCATTCCCCCCTCACTGCCGAGGCAGAGCGGGCACAAACTGACCCAGGGATTCTCCACCGAGACAAAGGGGCTGGGTTTGAGCAACAGGAGTTAATTAGGAGGGTAGGAAAAGGGCAGAGAGGGATGGACACAGGCTGGAGGCAGAGTCCCACTCTGAGTTATTCACTCCTCTGTGTGATTAATTACCTCCAATTCCTGTGTGTGCCCCATCAAACAGGGAGGAAGAGTGACAAAAGAAACTGTGATTGGGTAGTTAAAGGCATAATTAATGTGCACATCAGGAACAAAAGGGCTGAATAGATGATCTTAAAAACAGTATTTCCTTGCTTCTCGGGACTTGCACTTGAAGCTCTATTTTTTTTTTTTTTAAAGTATTTTAATAAAAGTTCCTGTGTCTGCAAAGCTCAGACTTTGGCTCTGTGCTGCTGGGCACTACAAAAACAGAGCCCTTGCCCACAGCTTTGAGTTCAGTTTTAACAGAAGAGTTGAAAGTTTACGCCTCAAGCACAGCTCCCCACTCCACCCTCCTCTAATACACAGGAGGTAACACTTTTCTACCAGAAACACCAACTTCTCCATCAACACAGAGGATTTTTTGCAAGGTACCTGTAAAAATCAGCAGTTGTGTGCCAAATGGGCCCCCCACTCCAAGGCACTGCAGCATCAGTGACCTTTGGGCCTTACCCTGCTCTGGGGAGTAGCGGGCCCGTCAAGCCCTGACTCAGGGTGACGAGTCAACTAGGACTCAGGCTTTCATCACAGCTGACATTTTATTGGTGCCTTGGAAGAATTTGTTTTTAATATAAGGAACAAGCTTAAAGACATGAACTTCAAAAACCTCCAAAGAAAGCAAACAGTTCTGGAGAAATCAGAGTGTAGCAGGAATCCAAATAACACTGCAGCACCACGGCCTGGGCTCTCCTCCCTGCCATGTTGGAATGAGGAGACTTTGGAAGCTGCAGTTGCTACCAACCCCCTCGTTGCCTTGCACCAGCAGCTCTGTGTTAATATTCAACAGTTGCTCGGGATGTGGAAAAGGGAAAATGGAGATTTCCAAGCCTCTGCTCCTGCAGCAATTTTCCTTCGTACTGCTCCAGGTTCAGCAAGCCAGAGGAGGGTCTCATACAAAGCAAAGAGGGAATTTTCCTTGGAATTCCACCCGCAGTGTCAGGTATTCCCACATCCAGGTACAAAGCAGGGCACAGCCAGCCTAGTTTCTAACTCAGTAATTTATTCAAAGCTTTATTTTATAAAGCTTTGAAGTACAGGGCTTTTCAAAGAACCTGCCATTTAAAGCTGCAGAAAAAAGGCAGCAAGGAATCATAGAATTCTGGGAATGTCAGGGTTGGAAGGGAGCTCCAGAGCTCATCCAGCCCAGCCCCTGCTGAGAGCAGGGACATCTGCAGCTAGAGCAGGGTGCTCAGAGCCTCCTCAAGCCCCACCTGGGATGTCTCCAGGGATGGAGCTTCAACCACCTCCCTGGGCAACCTGGTCCAGTGTCCACCACTCTGCTGGGAAAGAACTTCTGCTTTAGTTCTCATCTCAATCCACTCCTTTCTCATTTCAACCATTGCCCCTTGGAATGAATCAGCTGCTACAGAAATCACGAGGAGGTTTTCCTGGAGAGTGACCCAAGATGAATTTTGAATTCACAGGAAAATGCAATTAAACTGAGAAGCTATTCTAGAGCTTTTCTAAGAATAATTGCCTTTCAAAGGCAACCTTAAGACTCTACATTTGATTTTAGTGTTTTAAGGCAAGTTAGATCTGAACCTATACAATTAATCTGTGCAAAGAAAAATGCTGGCTTTGTAATATTTCTTGTGTCTGTCTCCCGTTTAAAACTGAGAAGTGGGAAATATCAAAATTACCATATTTATAGATATTGAGAAGGGCTTATACAAAGCTTGCATGGCCTTTATGTACATTTTCTTTTGCCAGAGCATTTTCATTTATAGAAAGGGTTCAGACTTAATAAATTCTCTATATTCTAACATATCCAACCTAACAAAGCACTCAAGCAGATGCTTAGTTCCATATATGTTTATCCATTCAAATATTCAAAACCTTGCCACAACTGACCCTTGAAATTACTATTTCTGTACAATGCAGCCACGATTTACCAGTTGATACTCAGATCTGAGAGACAGTTTAGTCAGGATGGGTGACAGGGGTGACAATGTTCCCTCCCCACACCCTTCTGCCTGCCAGGGCTCCAGCTGTGCCCACAGAGGATGGTCAGCTAAGGTGGAGCCTCTCCAGCTCCATTTTTATTCTCTGCTGTGTACATTATTTATAGGTACAGAGCTGGTCTCTTTAAAGACTTTTTCTCTCTAGAGACAGCTTGATAGTAGACTTTGGGTTAGAGGTCTTAAAAAGCAGCCAAAAATAACTAACAAAAGGATTCAATGCCTAACTGATATTGTGGACACAAACCTTTCCCAGCCCTGACAGTTTAAGCACTTCCAGTCAGCACAGGCTGAATTAAGATTTTATTTTTTTCCTAAAAACAGAAGTTCCAGATGCCATAAGTACATGACATTAATCCTTCATTCACTTTCCAGAAAACTAAGGCAGCCCAGCACCAAAAATAACTACAGGGCATAGTTTTGAGAGGCAGTAAAAGTGATGTACTGGCTGGCTGCTCCCAAAGGGAAGGCTGTTCCCTCTGCCCTGCCCTCACAGCAGAACTCCTGCTTTTCCAAGCCCACAGGAGAAATTTGACCAAAAGACAGCTCTTCAGATGAAAAAAGTGCACATTTTTCTCATGGTTCAGCCTCCTGAAGTATTAATGCCTTTAAGAAAGGATTGTTACAGCAACTCAGGAGCTGCCTTCCACAGCCAATGCTGCTGCAGGGAGGTGCCCCTTGGGGAACTGGCAGTGGGGACACAGCTGTGTTGGCAGCCTCTTAAACCATCTCATTTTATTGTGCTCATATTCGTGAGGCAATCCCCTCGAGTGCCCAAAGAGGGTTGGGGTGACCACTCTTCCAAGTGGTTTTGAGCAAGCTCTAACAGAATGGCTGCAGCCAGTGGGATTTCCTTCTGGTGGCCACATCCATTGGTTACTAGGAACTTCCCCTGTTGTCTACACCTTGAAGTGCTCACACAGGCAGGAGAAACAGCTGCTGCCCACATCTGCATGAGAAAATGTTCACTAGAGTGCACTAGAAACTGGAGGCAACTCCCTGGACACACACAAGCAGCAGCCCAGGCTGGCCTCAGCCAATCTGACATCATGACTTGCCTGGATTTCAGAGAATCCTGTCTCTGGGCTTTCAGACAGTTCTGGATCTCCTCCTGCCTCCTAGGATCACTGGGACCAGAGAGAGATCTGTGCAAACACCTCCTGAGGTGCTGTTGCACAAGCTGCCCTGCTGTTAGGATGTGACACACAGGCAGGGTAGCCTGGCTCAGGGGGGATTGTGTCAGTCACTGCCTGCAGCAGACTTTGACCTCTGGAAGACAAATGAGAAAAAGCTCAATCTGCAAATCCCAAGCACTTTTTATCTTGTTATACAACACAGCAGTCACAAGGTTGCTAGTCACTTACGTTGCATTCTCATTCCATTTGGATACCAAGCAGGTATTATTTTAAAAATAGTAATTAAAAAAATCCCCATTTCAAAGTATTTTTTTCAATATGCATCAGGTAGGTCTGCACCTGGCACACAAGAACCTCCGTGCCTGGACTCTGGATCTAACAATGCCCAGCACTGTCAGAACATTGACACTGTGAGGGTTGTTATTTAGGTTATTACTACAATAGCTGTTTCAATGACAGTTGGCTACAAGATTAGGGATTGAGAAGAACCCATGGGTGAAGGAAAATGAAAAAGACTGGGACCATTCACCTCTAAGGGAGTGAATCAGAAAGTCCCCAGTGAAGGTATCACAAAATGCACAGCCTAGAGATAGCAGCTGGAGAACTTTTGTTCACCTTATCTTGAAACAAAGGAAAGGGCACAAGAACATGAAGGCAAGAAGAAAAAACACAACACAACAAAAAACAACCAACCCCCATAAATTAAAAGATAAGCAGCCACCCTTTACTACTTTGCATAAGATCTGTATAGAATCCACTGCCATGCCACGTTAAGAACAAGGTATTATTAGTATTCTCTAAGGATGGGCATAATTGAGCTAAAAGTAAATATTTAACATCTAAAAATAGAGGTTTTCAAATGATTATTATCTGTCATTCTTCAAGGCACAGTGAGCTTCTGCTTCCTAAGATTTAAAAGGAAATTTCTGCAAGGTATCTACTACCTTGAGAGCTCAAATAGAAGCAGGGGGGGGAAATTTACTCATAATAAACCTATCTACTCCAGAGAGCTCATGAATGGAAGGAGGCAGCTGATTGCTCTAGCTAGACAGGGAGGAAAATACAAGGCACCAGAGACCAGGAATGACTGGCAAGGCAAACAATGGTCACTGGACAGCAGGTGCCTGTTGGTATCTAGATTCCAGAGGGGTTCTTGCACCCTCAACTGAATGGATCTACACTCCCATTGATAAAAATTCAGATGCTTTAATTCTGAGGCAACAGCACTGCAGAGGCCAGTCAAAAGCCAACTCTTGCCTCCTCTTTAGCCCTATTTCCTTATCTTGCATCTGGTCTGCAGTGCTCTCTTGTTCTCCCACACAGTTTCTTTACAACCCTGCTTGCCTGCCTAGGAGGATGGAATTCCTGGACAAAGGCTCCTGCTCCCAGCAAAGGGTGTGTGGAACAGCTATTCCAGCACAGCTCCCCAGGTGGAGATACAGTTCATATAGGCAAAAGAACTCACAAAACCATCTCCTTAAAAGGCAAACTACACCATCAGGATAAATAATCTCTACATCTTTTCCCTTTCACATGCCATCGCTGCTGCAGGGTTAAATCTAGGGCTTTTACATTCCAACTTGCAGAACTATTCTGGCAAAACTAGTAGTTCCTTGGCCAGGAAGACAACATGCAGCAGAAAACAAATGATAACACCACAAAAAAAAAAAAAAAGAGAAAAAAAAGCAGCTTTTTTTTTTAATTAAACTGTTTATTTTTTGTACATAGTGAAAGAAATGAATGAATGAGCCCCAAGCACTGGCTGTGTTGACAGTGGGAAGGGGGGCTGTGTCCAGAAGTCACCTCTGGGGTGGAGAACAGCAGCTGACTAGCAGCACACAGCAACCCCTACAGAAAGGTTTCTTTACTACATGTATGAATCAAGAGTGTTATGTCCTAATGAAGCTCTATCAAAACACAAGTAAAAATCTACAAACCTAACAAACAACTCATCTAGAATTCAGCCACAATTCTAGATATGACCCACCACTCTACCAGTAAGTAGTCTAGGAATTCCTATACCAAATTCAATTAATCATATTAATTATCATCATCTTTACACAGCAATAGACCTCATGTTAACCCCGGGAAAGGATATGAGTCAATCCTTGACTAACTGGGTCTGATTCACTAAGGAACCAACATATATAAAAATCATTCAAGATAAAAAATGCTAAGGTTTGCCTTGCTGATAATTTCTCTAATGGCTGCTGGGACTGGAGTAATAGGAGAGAGACCAGAGAGAACAGCACTACATTGCTATGGAAACTAGACTTCAAAATAAACACCTTTGCAGAACTGAGGTTGCTGATCTAAAATCCTTCATGCTGGCTGGGATGTTACCTGCCTTTGCCACAAGATCCAGCCATGTTGACCAGCCAGATGCAGACAAAAAGCTTGCACGTGGTGATGTAAGATACCCACGGATCACGTTCCTTGTTCCAGTGCAGGTAACCTCAGTTTGGTCTGGGACCTGTACACTTCTGGAGCCTTCTTGCCAGGCAGCCAGTCTAGCCAGGCCAGGGCAAAATGAATCCCTGACTGCCTGAGCTGGGCAGTGTTACCTTTATCCCACTGTATCCATTTGTGGAGAGTTGTGGGTTTGGGTTTTAATTTTTATTGTTAAGTGACCCGAGACACACAATACACACAGCTTGGTGAAGTTCTGATCCCCTTACTCATACCAGGAAATTCCCTGTAAACTGCTCCCCTGCAGCCACCACTCCAGGTATCCTGCCCTGTGCTGCCTGTTGGTCCCATTTTGGGAAGGTGAGAGGTAATTCCCCACTTGCACCTGGGCAAGGGCTCCTCATTTCAGACACACAGGTAGCTCTGCACCCCACTTACCCAGTCCCATCACACCGATTGCTGCTGTCAACAAGGCTGGGCTCTAGAACTGCTGACTCACAGTGCCAGGACAATGGAAAAGACTGAGAGTTGTTAAGAAGTGAAGCCAAGATTTCCTGCCCTTCCTCCTTATCCATGAGCCCCTTGCCTTGACAGGCTGTAATGAAGGACCTTGCTTCCTGAGAGGAGGCAAAGAGTAGGCACTCACTTCCTAAGGATAGCCCGGGTTCCTTTGAATCTCCAGTTGCTAGCTAGTAATTGCAGTCAGGGGAAGAAACCCCCCCAGTGCTCACAACCACAGGGCTGCAAATGTTGAGAGATTAATGGCTGGTGGGAAGGCTCTTCCCTGACACAGCATCTCTCACCTCTGCATTTCCCGTGCCTCTAGAACACTCTGCTTTACCTACAGACCATACTGAACCAGATTCAGCTCCCACTCCTGCCTTCAGTACAGCTGAGTCAGTGCAGACAGGCAAATCCTTATTTGCCTTAGGAGGGTTTGCCAGCCATGGAGACACGGGCTGGTGCAGGTAATTGCCAGGGCAGGTGAGCAGAGAGCCCTGTGCTATCAGCTCAGTGACTGGAGCCAGTCTGGGTGCATTCTGCCCGGGTTAGCAACTGCTGCACCCAAACTAATCGACTCTGGATCTTATCCAAGTGACAAGCTGACTGCCTACCACACCAACAGCCTGTGTTTCCTCACTGGGAAATGACCTCCCGTTGCAAAAGGCAGAGCATTTAGCTAAACAACAAAGTTTTACGTGCACAAGATTCACGTGGTAGCGCCAAGAAGCCGAGGAAGCAGGGAGCCTTTAGGACCGGCTGGGATGGGCAGGTTGCTGAGCTGTCTCCTCCTCCCATTACCTACGCTGCTCATTTGCAAAGAGGAACAGGCTGATGAGCTACATTTACAAGCTGGGCAGGGCAGGGAGCAACTCTCACTGAAAGGAAGGGGCAGGTTGTGGAGAGAGCTGTATTGCAGTGCTCAGAGATGACTCTGCTGAATGGTCATGGGAGTGGTACTGGGCTGATTTTACCTATACCCCAGTCTCACTAGAGCCTGCAGTCATGGTGGCTTACAGCTTCCAAAAGCACTAGAAGCACACAGCTAGGGATGCAGAGCTTCCTTTTCTATTGGCAGCTTACTTTCAGCTCAGCTTAGCTATGCATCAAATGATCTTGCCCAGAATTCTCTCCATACATGCCAATTTGGAGATGGATTTGGCCAAAGTGTCCCTCTTTGAAGGCAACAGGAGCCATTTTGCACAGGTAGAGACTGGGGCTGACCACAGACCCATAGAAGTCCTAGAAGGCTCTCACACTAGTGAGAGAGAACAGCAGCTATAGCACTTTTGCCCTATTTATAGCACGTACTCAAAGCAAACCTGAGGTCCTGGCTGCCCTTTCTCTCAGAGCTGTGACAATGAAGATGGCTCAGATTCTATATGAAGAACAAACACATCGCATCCTACAGGCAGAACGGCTGCTGGAGAAAGCAAGGGAAAGATGTTGCTGGGCAGAGAAAAGCACTGCAGGAGCTGCCAGAGCCTCCTTCCTCCAGGGGCACATGCGCGCTGCTGTCATCGTCACGTTTCCCTCCAGCTTCCCGGCAGCAGCAGCAAGTTCTGTCACCTCCGAGTGGCTACAGGACTCTGTCCTCCTCCCACAGCAACGACCCGGCCCCAGCGCTGGGTCACCTCCTTCCTGCCGTTCAGCATGAAAACCCCTCGGCTGCACCCTGCAGCAGAAAGGAGCCGAGCGCTGCAGCGGCTCCCTCAGCCCCCTGCTGGCACTGCCAACCTCCCCTGACCCCAGATTCCTGCAGCCTTTCAGAGCTGCACTCGACTGCCAGACTTGCCACAGACTTCTCTCCCCGGCCAGACAGTATTCACAACAGAGACTACAACTCTGAGGATCGTGGTGAGCAGCTTTGCTCCTCTGCTAAAATGTAATGCTCTACAACAACAGACAGTTCAGCTCCAGAAAAACAGCTTTTTTTTTTTTATTGGCCCAAGAACAAATACTGAAATCCTCCTAAAACTGAGGGCTGTCCAGATTTCTCCAAATCACACCATAAAAGATCAACTCTTTGGTTGAATGGCCACAAAAGCCCCACACTTGACATTGCCACAGCCTCCAACCTACCACTGGCCAGAGGTGATGTCATGGGCTGTGTTCACTGTCTGGAAATGAGGAGCAGGAACCACACCAGTGACACATCCTGACACAGGCCATGACAACATGGCCAGACCCATGTCTCTCAGCATGGAAATAAAACCCCTGAGAGAAGTCATCTGTGCCTGAGCACACTAACTGGTCAATGGCAGAGGGGCTGCCCAGACCTCTGATTCTTTGTCCATCTCTTGAACCACCCCCTTAGTCCTTTCCCACCCCTTTACTGAAGGCTGCTTAGCTAATTCAGCTGCTGCTGCTCCCCTTTGATTTGCCCAGTTCTACCTGCACTGAACAGCACAAGAGTTTTCTCACACTACCTCCAAGAAAAAAAAAAACACCAGAAAAAAAGCTGACCTGCAAGCTATTTTTAGCCACATTGTAAAGTTGTGGAGCTATTTTGGTCCCATCTCTGTATGGTAAGCTGCAGGACATTGACAGGCTTTGTTTGCCCAGGGCAACAGGGGCTTTCACTGTGAATGAGAAGAGCTTGGGACTTTGCACTGGGGCTGCTCTGCCCTTCCTAGGGCCCTACACAAGATTATTTCAAATAATTTATTTTAAAAAGCAACACATCTTCCTGCATTCTTCTGGACACCAGAGGTTCTGTGGGGCCTCCACACTGTTGTCCTCCACTTTGCCCTGTTTCTAGGTCTGCAGGAGCTGCTGTTTGTTCTGTGGGCTCCCTCACTCCCATTTGCCTCCATCCCTAGGAGGAGACAGGTGCAATTACAAGTCCACAAAGACACCAGAAAAGATTTTATCCATCTTCCTTTGCAAGAGATCAATAAACATTAGGCCTGTTAAGAAGTTGGGTGCACATAACCCTGGGGAGGTAGGAGGAGCAGAAAGGAACCATTTGCATGGCAACATGTTGTTCTGAGCACACTCTAATTCCTGGGAGCTCTGGGATACATCCAGGGCATCGGGCAGAAGGTGCCTGGTCTAGACAGTTGTTTTCTCTGCAGTGCCCAAGGGTTGGTTGCCAAGTTTGCTGGAGCTATGCAGCAGGTGCAAAGCAAAGGCAGAGCAGAAGCCAAAGCAAGTGGATTTCACAGAATTAAGCCCAAAGATACAAAAGGAAGCTTGAAGAATATGAAATGAGGTAAATGAGAAGACAGAAAATCCTGAAGCTGGTGTGTTTATTGAGGGCAGGGACAGAGAAGTCAGATCTGCAAAGGAGGAACAAGCAACTAACTGTCCATGCAAGTTTCTTATCAGCTGTCAGCCACCCCTCCCCAGAAAACTCCTCTTAGGACTGAACACTCCTCTGAGGACTCTTGCTGTCTGCAGCTCTGCCACACACTTCCAAGACACTTCAGACAGACACACAAGTGATGGTACCTCTGTCTCCCTGGAGACAATCCCCTCATGCAGGGGCCAGAATTTTAAGTGAGATTTTAAGCGATTTATTTTCTGCCCAGCTTTCTTCTAAAGGTTCTCCACCAGTTCTCACAGTAACCCCTACACCCTGCTCCCAAGGTGAGCCACTCCTTACCCTACTGACACAACTTGCACCTGTTTCCATGAGTCAGCACAACCCACAACTCTCCTGCACAGCAGGACTGGTGCCTGCTAACAGGATGGGCTGTCCCAGGAAAAATCTGACAACCTGTTGCAAACAGAGGTTTGATTTATAGAGCATCACTGCATTTCCCTGGGTATGTCAGCAGCAGGAGCTGTTTTAACTCCTTCAGTCTCAGGCAACATTAATCTGTCCCTCTTAGATGTCACAATCTTCATGCCAGTGAAATTGGCCAACCATTAACTAATCTCTTATGACATGTAAATCAAAAGTTTCTTAGAAAGACTTTGGTCAATAAGTAGAAATGGCATGGACAGAATAATACTGTTTAATATGTTATTTTAGCAGGACAGAGTGGAACTGCCACAGCTCAGATCAGACACAGACGTGTCCAGCAGCAATATGTCAAGACCTGTTAGATCAAAAAAAAAGCTCAGTGAAGTATTTAGTGTTTCAGATTCCCCCAGAGCTATGTGCAAGTCTAGAAGCAAGCATTACATAGTGAAAATGTTTTGGAGAGATGAAATAACATCCCAACATGTTGCATTCTTTCCCTAATGAGCCTCAGCAGCCTTACTCTGGGACACTGCATCAGAGGGTAACAAACCCAGAGGGGCCGGGAGGATGACCAGTTACCTGTCAGCTCCTGCTAGAAGAGCTTTGCCAGTGTGGGAGTTACTAGTTTATCTCTCAGCACCTGCCTAGCTCCTGAGGTTTCATCCATTTTCACACAACTTACTGTGAGAGCATTACTGGAATCATCCCTTGTCTCCACCAGTTTAGTTTAGACATTCTATTGCCATCTGCACAGTGCAGATATTTTACTAGTAAATACACAGAAAATGCATTTTTAAACATCCCTACCTCTGTTTTTTATGGAAACTCCAGGCATATAGACAAAGCACAGGCTGGGCAGAGGTGGCCCACCAGTTGTGTGGATCAGGACAGGTGGCTTTAGCTGCAATTGTTCCCAGTCTCCTCTAGGGAGTGCAGTCGTAAAGGAAGAAATTACAACCGCAGCACACAGGCCAGCTGGGAATCGGTGACTCAGGATATTCAGGCACTCACAAATGGTGTCTGTCCATTTCCATATGAAAACATGGAGCAGCAGTGAGGGTTGAGCCTGGTGCAAGAGCAGGACACCACTAGAACATGAGCTGTGCTTCATCATGGAAAAAAACCAAACCCTGTCAAGATACTAAAGATCAAGATGGAAATCAAGCAATAGGATCCCAGATGCTGGATCAATCATTTAACCCAACACACCCACAGCTGAATGCAGCATGGACAGCACTGCTGGGGGACTTCCACCTCTTGCCCACTACTACATCATGCTGCATATTCCTCAGATCATCCAGGGAAAACATGCTCAGTCTCAAAACTTCATTTAGGCCTTGGCCTCTGTGGAAGAAGCAGCAGAGACACAAGAATTTCAAGAGCAAGCTGTGTTGTGTGTGTATGTGTACAACTCTGCACTAAAAACTGGGTAGAGCCATCAACCTACTTCACCCTGCATTCACAAAACAGCTATACAGGTAATACCTGGCTAATCTTGAAGGTAAGGAATCATGGATGAAAGGGCATAAGGTTGCACATGTCCACCTTAGAAAAAAAATAAATTAAAAAAAGATAAAATCCCATGCATGCCTCAGCTCCATGACCTTCTATGTCTTCCCTTAAAGAAAGGCAAGAATATAAAATGAATTTACTCAGATCTCAAAAATAAAAGCGATGTTCCCAGTCTCAAAATAAAAATGAAGGCATGCAGAGATGCACCTGAACAAACTCACCAGGGATTTTACTTTCTGCTAGGTGTTCAAGTGGCAGCAGGTACCAGTGGCACAACACCAGCCTTGTGCCTTCAGAGGCTAAAGCTGCCTCTGCAGCAGGTGAGAGGACAACAGCTCCCACTGTCTCTTACTACACATGGATTCTGCAACTAAAATGCCAGCAGCTGGCTCAGCCTAACTGGGCAGCACTGCTAGTAGCTGCTAGGGAGGAACAGCCCATGGGAAGGAGATAGAAGCAGTGAGCACAAGCTTCTTTACCAGCTGAAGAGAACCACCTGCTTTCTGAGCCCCTCCTGCCTCTTACTTTGTCTCATCATCACACAACATGTTTAAGCTACACATGTAAGAGAGAAACTAATTCACTCATCCACTCCCTTTATTATAACCCCTCTTACTGTTTTCTCACCTCAATCAGTAGAGCAGAAGCCCTAGGTACTGCTACAGAGAGGAAAATAACAGAAATAAAAGTCTCTAGAAGCTGTGATGAATAAAAAGGAATCTTCAGCTCTTCCTTGCCCTTGCAAATAACAGAACATTTCTTCCCTGACCTGTCCCATCCACTCTAAGTTTTCCCACCAGCACTGGTTTCTGTCCTGAATAGTTACAGGTGTTTTTTACCAGAAGGATGGGCAGGGCCAATTTAGCTTTAAGAGACCCTCAGAAATCCAAGTGTTTCTGGTAGGGCACATCAGGGGGATGTTTATGATGAATGCACAATCCCAGCCTCAGAACTTCATTCTCCACCTCTTTAGGATTCCCACACTGGATTACAACCTGCCTTCACACAGGAGATGCTGAAGCTTTCAATGAGGTCACCCCAGACACTGACAAGCACTGATGGGTGAGTCATGCTGCAGTAGCCAGAGATACTAACAACAGATCTGTTAATCTCTATGCAGTCTAACTCTTTTTCTGGTCTAGGATCCTATTCCAGAGTGGAACGTGATGTCTCAGAGATAGGTGACTGCAGAGCTGCTGACAAGCAAGGCCACATTTTCACAGTGGTTTTAGAGACTATAAAAATCAGTTCCTGGGAGGATGTTGACATCAATGCAAGATGTGCTTTACCTGTAACATGGAGGAGCAGGATCCAGAGGGCTCACAGCAGAGCTGTGCATTGCAGGTAACTGGAAGAGCTGTCATCTCTAAGATTCCAAGGGTTCTCAGAGGACTTCCACCAGCTCTTGCTCCAGCACTTTAAATCATCACCTCCAACAAGCTGCTCTTCCAGAGGCTCCATCCCAGTACCAGGGTCAGTGCCTATCTGTACCCCAGCACAAAGGCCAGGGTAGTAACAGGGTTGTCAGGCTTGGCTTTAAGACATGTAACCATAACCCAGCAGGGTCAGGCACAGAACAAACTCTCTTCTGCTGGAGAAGGGCTAGACAGACAACAGTGACATCTGAACCACCACAGCAAAATTCTGTGGAGCTTGCCCATGAAGTTTTGGAAGCATGGTGAGAAGGACACAGAAAACCACAGAACAAGTGAGACATGGGCACTGAGGGCATGACAGGGGAAAAAGCTTCCTGGTTTTGGCTAAACTACTAGGCAGCCAGAAAATGAACCACTAAGAGAGGGAAAAGGCAAAGTAACCCTAGAAGAAATTCTGCAGGGGGAGAACAAAGAAATAAAGTGCTGTTGTATTTTCATTGCTATAAATCTTAATTTAGCTTCCTAAGTCAAGCAGAGAAATAATTAAGATTTCTATTCAGAAGGCAGTGTGAGCAGCAAATGCCAGTAGGACAATTAACAGAAGGTGTCTTTCCAGAGAAAAAAAAAGTCACCTGAATATTGCATAACTATAATGAGTTTCCTCCCAGTTTCACATTATTAGTCACCTTTCACCCTTCCCTGCCAAAGGGCTCTTCTTCCCCATCCATCCAAGGACCAGAGACAGGGCACAAGCCTCTCCTGTGCTGCTTCTTTCCATCAGGCACTTACCAAGGTCAAGGCCTCCACAATACTGATCCTTGCTGCTCATTCCAGCCATTTGGAACCAGCTCCAGAGTAAAATCCTCTTCAGCCCTCCTGTTTGGAAAAGATCTGAGCTGCCCAAACAGACCCTTCTTATACTCTGCTGCCACAGCCTGGAAAAACAGTTATTTGATTTTGCTGTTAAAAGGAAGCCAGGAATGTTATCTACAACTGTGTTTAAGAGACACCCCAACAGCCCAGTTATCTTGAAGCATCCAGTCCACCAAAGTGCAATGCATTGTGTGCTGCACTGGTCACAGTACATTGTGCTTATGTTCTGGAAGCACTTCCTAGTATCAATTTGGCATGTATGTTATAAGCCATGTATAAAAAACCACCTGAAAAACAACAGCTTAATCAGCTTCTTGTTATTCTCTTGCAGAGAAGGGTAAAAAAATTCCTGGGTGTCCCTGGGCAGCATACCTTACAAAAGACCCTGAAAGCAATCAGAGGCAGTGCTCAGCTGGCAAAACAAGATGGTTTTTTTCAAGCTCTGAAGATATTTCAAAGCCAAACCCTTGCAGGGATCCATCGAGGAGCCCTCTCCAGCAGAGGACATGCCTACCTAGAGTCCCTTGGAAACCTGTTTGACTCAGGTGGAAATGACCTACTGGCATTCATTTGTAATTGCCCAGCATGGCAGTTGCTGAGGAAGGAAAAGCTGTTGAGTCAGACACAAAAGCCACTTTTCCACTTTTGTCTGGTTGCCCAGAGGGTAGAGTGGGACAATCAGAAGGTTGGGATTCTGTTTATGCCTCTGACACTAATTTCCCATATGACCTTGCAAGCACTACTTCTTGTGCCACTGTTTCCCCATTTCTTAACAGATAAAACCCCTCCCTTGACTCATGGGACAATCATAAGTGCACAGCAAGGAACATGTTCATTTATCTAATAAAAGGTAGGAGAGAAGAGCAAAGTATTATTATTGTTGTCATAGAACACAAAAGCAGTTATGTAATAACATCAGTGTTGCTTCATTTTTGTCACCACCACACAAACTGTCAGAGGGACAGACACAGCAACCTCATCTCAGTGGATGCACTGAAGCATTTACCTCACTGATACAAACCCAGATTACAACCTGGAAGACTTTACCTGCTTTATTTTGACCAGCCTTTCTCTGGAACATGTTTTTCCTGTATAACCTTGTAACCCATAATAATGGCCCAAACTAGACTGTAGGAATGAGCAGGTTTCATGAGCTAGCAGAAGCAAAACAGTTCCTCACTTGGTCATTTCCCAACCAGTCACACACTAAAACACACAAGTGCTTATCTTCTCTGCAAACAGAGTAAGCTGGAAGTTAGTTTTTGAATGGGTACTTCATACACAAAGAACACATTCTAAGGATCTCAATGCCATGAAAGAATTAAAAAAAAACAACAAAACCAAAACAACCAAGCAACATAATTTGTCTAAATCACACTTTGCTTGTATATTTCCCAAAATAAAGTGTGACAACTGCTCCTCATAACTGCTGTCCTAATTAATAACCAAATTTCACAGAATCACAGCTTCAAGTTCTGTGATTTATTCAAAAACTTAGAACTGTTCATTTAAAAATGACCAGATGAAAGCAGCATGTGGACTGATGGCTAAGGAAGATATGGCTGTGATTTCAGCAGCTGAAACTCTGCTCCAATCACACTTCTTATCTCCTGAAAGTATTTATAAAGCAGTGATCACTGTACTAGGCCCCATCACTGCCCCCAGTTAGAGCTGAACCAGCACCTTCATGCTGCTGTAAGAAGTTTATGCTGCTGGAGGTGTTGCCACTCTGAGACAGAAAGCCAAGCTTCTCATCACTTAAAAGTCATTAAAAAAAATAAACTATGACACTTCTAAAGAAGTAGGGGTGTTAACCCCAATGTCCTGGCCAAATTCCCAGCTCGAGTAATTACAATGTGCCTTGACTAAATTCTTGCCACAGTTTCCGTTGGCTGCAGTATTGTTCTCTGCTTCCTCTCCTGCAGCATGATGGAGCTGAGCCTTGCTCTTAAAGGCCCTGTCTGCACTGGATCCCTGTGTGGGACTATCCCAGGACCAGCTCTGTGGCAGCACACTGGGAACAACACACTGAAACCAGTCCTGCCTGCCAGCTGAACACAGAAGCAACTGGTGGTTTTATTTATTGATGTCCCAGCTCCTCCTTCGGATGGAATTCACTTTGGCTATAGCTACCTGATAGACTCCTGGAAATCCCAGGTGCAGACATACAAACCTGTTTAGCTCCTTGAACTAAATTTGTATTAGGAAATTAGCAAACTATGCTAAACTAACTTGATAGATGCCTACCATGATCATCTGAGAAGGCAGCAGGAGAATACCTAACAGCACAGGGCTAGAAAAGCATGATAAAGGTGCCTGCTTCATTTATCTGGTGACAATGAATCATAGTTTTCATACTGGCTCTCCAGAATTTCAGCAGGCTTTTTCTCAACTGGTGGTCCACACATGATGTTTATTTTTGAAGTAGTCACTGAGTGTGTAGCAAATGTAGATCTAATATTCTAAGTAAAATAGTTTATAGTTAACTGCAAAGAATTATTCACATTTTTCTTCTGCAGCCACCATTTGAGACTCTAAGGATTTTTACCTAAAACCATCATCATCTTTTTAGGCATGCAACACAAAGAGCAGAGGCCCAGAATCATTGCTGGTGTTTGCTGGGTTGGCTCCATGGACCCCAGTAGCTGAAGCTTTTCCTCTCATTAATTCATGGATTTTGAAGGCAATTTGACTGCAGCAAGAAATACAAGCTCAAGATTCAGAACAATCTGATTCTCAATCCTACATTATGACCCCACAGGCAGATCACTCCCTCTGACTGCTCCACTGAGCTCTCCCAGCTGCAAAAGCAAACCCACCTGCTAATTTGACAAAACCAGCACGAGCACAAAGTTATATTGATGGGCAGACTGGTGTTAAACACCCAATGTTGTAACGTTTTAAAATACAAATATTTACCTTTCAAGTATGTCCTTAATTTCCCCAGAAGCTTGCCTCCAAAGCCATATTATTTTAGAAGACAGAAACTGTAGTTTCAGAAAGTGGATGGTTTTATTTTTATGCCATTACAAAAAAGCCTTTTAACTTGTCAAACGATATGCTACAAATATCTTTGGCAGATGAATGAAACCAAGTTTCCTGTCGTAGCTGCCAACTTCAAGGTTGAGATAATCAGATAAACCTTTAGTTTGCCTCTCCCAATACTTAAAACAACATATGTTTGAAGTGATCCACATTTGTCTTGCTTTTCCTTCTGGGATTTGAAAAGGCAAAGTATCAGACCACGATGTGACAAGTTGGTGAAACTCTAGATGTGGTCCACAGCTATTACAGCCAACCTCTGTCCTCAGCTTTCCTCAGGTTTCCCCATCCCAGGTTAAAGAGCCCCCAGTAGCTCTGCTCATCTAAAGGCAAGTTTAGACCAACAGTATCCAGTATCCTCCTCAATGCCTGCTGGATACAAAGCCTTTTTATGGCACAGAATACTTGTTAGCTTATAGGGAATTAGGAAGGAACTTTGTTTGGCTTGTGGTTTGGTTTTGTTTTTTTCAGGGGTACCAGTAATTTACAGAATTATACTATTTCACTCTGGAGACACCACAAACCTGTGACTATCCAGAGAGTGCTTTAAAACTGAGAACTCTCCCTTCAGAAACAACCCTGAACTGAAAAGTGGAAGCACTCCCTACAAACACACCCTTTACAAACTTTGTGTCTTATGCAACGGTTTCTATTAATTTATTATCAGGATGTCAGCACAAATTGTTATTTTGATGATTCCTTGTCCTCATACTTCTGAAAGGGAAAGCAACTATAAACAGAAGGGAGACTGACCTCAGTGACTTCCTCTGTTCAGACAGGAGCACAATGCACTTAAACACCACGACAAGGAAAGGTGGACTGTTTAGAATTCCTCCAGCTGTAATCTACAGTAAAAACAAATAAACAAATACATGACTACAAGATGTGATAATTAATCCCTGCTTGAAGCCAACTGTTATCTTGAGTTCATAGAGGGAGACACCAAAGCACACAACAGCTCAACACCCTACCAAGTTCAAAACCCACCCTGGAGAGCCAAGGCTACACCTCGGGAGGTCATGTGCTCAGTCTTGGGGGTTTTCACGCTTTAGTCCCCCCACCTTTTCTGGCCATAAACCAGAGACAGCCCATCTAGGAGCAGATGAGCCTGAAACGCACCCATTTGGCGAGGCGAGCTGCACAAGGGTTCCCACCAGCAGACACCTACCACCTCCTGGGATTATCGCCCAGAGCTGAGCTGTTCCCGGCCAGCGAGGCAGCTCCGCTCAGCCGGGTATCCCGACCCCAGCTGCCCTGGCTCAAACCCAGCCTCCTCCGCCACACCCCTCCCCGACAAGCTCCCACCTGCCTCCAGGCCTCTCCCCTTCCCTCGTTCTCCATCTCCTCACCCACGGCCAGGCCCGAGCCCTCCTCCTTCCCAGCGCCGCCGGCCAAGCTCCTGGAAGCCTTTCCTCAGTTTCCCCCCCTGCCCCCGCAGCAGCCTCATGGAGCTCTCACGGCCTCAGCAGCAGCCCCCGCAACACCTTCTCCCTCAGGCCCCTATCACCCTCGCAAGTCCCCTCAGGGGTCTCTCGTAACTCCCTTCCCTGCCGCTCCCCAGCCCGTCGAGCAGACCCCTCTCTAGTTCTCCCCTCTCAGCGACCCCCTCACCCCCATTACCCTCCTCTCCGCCCCCCTTCTACCCCAAACTACCCCTCACACCAACGCCCCCTTCTCTTATGGCCCCGCCGACCCCGGTCCCGCCTCTTCTCCCCCC
>JANHGL010001240.1:0-11632 GCA_024611195.1 Ceyx melanurus
CTGCAAGTGGTCCCTCAAAGACCAGGAGCCACTCCTTTGCTTTCCAGAAAATCTGGTGCTCCCCTCTCCCCATTGTGGCACATTATAGCTTTGCATTTTATTCATGTAGGTGATTAAAAATATATTTATCTATCTAACGATATAACTATTCCTTTTGCATCCCAGAGCTCCCTGTGTAGCAGCTTTTAATAATTTATCATTCATTAAGAACTACAGGAAAGGTTAATGTTGTCCTTTCATGTTCTGTGCACTTATTTTGTCAGAAGAGCCAGACAGAAATCTCCTTCAGCTGAGTCCCTGGCCATATTGGTTTGGTATGTGTTTATTCATAGTACAGTGCCAGACAGATTTCCACTGCCAATTAAATTGCAGGTTGATGCTATAGCACCAAAAATATATAGCACCATTACTGACTGCAGAAGATAATAAACTGAAAAGCTCCAATGCATTCTTAACAAAGAGTTGCAGCAAAGCAGCTGTAAATCTGAGTAACTGCTGTGTGGCTTCTGCTATAACCAGGAAAACTCTTATTTCTGTGGACTAAGCCTGTGGTGATAGAGTGGTGAATTGCCCAACTTGCTCATCTTTTCCATTTTCCCTGTTAAAAACATCTATTTTATTTTCATATTTATATTTTTATCCTCTAATACACTTATATTAGACTTGAAACCATGGGGAAAAAAATGTTTCTTTAACAATATCAAATCAATTATTAAAACGGAAGCTATTTGTATTGTCTTGGCCTCAAACACAAACAATATGAATTTCCCTTATTTGTACCTCAGGAATTAAAAATGTAATGCTAATATGCAATTCTGCTAGCAACATACTTTATCTAATGACACTTAAATTAAATATTTTGTGTGGGTTTTATTGCTAAAAGTCAGTTTTATTTTTATTTTCCAGGATAAAACACTACTAGTTTTACATTCTAATTAAAAGCAATCACTGTAGCAGACAGTTTCCAGTTGAATACTTCCTTCCCTGCCTAGGTATTCACAAGTCCCTTGGCATATGTCTCCTTTTTTGCAGCAGCTCAACATTTCTGCAGTCTACAGTGTAAGTCAAAGCAGGTTACCAAGTGCTGTGATGGAAGCTATAAAGGCAAGGAAGTAAATGATGATGAGGCTGTTGTATGTATTTATATTTCTTCTTATTATTTCATTTCTGTACTTCCTCTTTCCCAGCTTGCAAATTAATTACAAATTCATCCACCATCCTGAGCCCACAGATGTCAGGAAGCAGTTACCAAATCATGTCTCAGAAGAGACTACCCAGAAACACAAGTGTTATTGCCCTACAGGCCAACACTGCTTACTACAAATTACTTCTTAGCTGTATCTGCCATAGGATAAAGCTATCATCAAAAATACTTCATAAAGTATTCACTGACATGGAAGGCAATATAAAAAGGAGTCTGACTTTAAAATTGCTCATACAAGCAACCTGTAAATACATCTGATGCTCTTCTCCCACCCACCCAAGCTTTTGCTACAGATATTTTTTCCTTATCTTGAAGTCCTAGCACGATTCATTTTGTTGAATAACATCATATATATGATTAAGAAGTTTAATCGTGTTTTGATACAAAAGAGCATTTGCATAATTACAACTGAAAGACATGAAGTTAATATTAAATATAAAATTTTGTTACTCGTTCCATACATTAAAACCAGTTAGGCTTTCAGGGAGCATTTGCAAAGGTTTCCTTGAACTCTCCTCGTGTGTTTTAGTATGAACTGGGCTCATCCCTCTAAATTATGATAGCTATTAGCAAGTTTAAATTATTCACAGTTAATGAGGTACAGGAAAGCCCTCAGCACTCCTGAGGTTAGAAGCACAGGCATGGTGTTAGATGGGTATTCTGTCAGCTGTAAAGGTACAATGCCTGTATGGCCACTAAAACAGCCTTAAATTGATAATATGCCAATACAGCACTGAATAATAATGGCCCTGAACCTCATGCCACACTGTTCTGGGTATCCTGAATAAAGAGGTGGATATAGCTCCTTCTACAGAGACAACAATCTAATATATTAATAAACTAATAGTCTATTAAATGCAATGCTTTGAAAAATCTGCTGACCAGTTTCTCACCTGGAAATAAGAATAATCAGAATTTTCAGAATTACAGCTCATGTTTACAAACCTCAATGGTTTGAAAAATACAATCATTTGGTTGATTATTTACAGGCTACAACTCTTTCCTAGCTGTGACCCGTTACATATGACAAGCCATTTAACTTTTGGAAGTGAAAAAAACCCCATTTGAATGGAAACTTAAAAATCAGCTTATACTTGTAAAGACTCAACTGTACTTTATGAAGACAGTATTCACAGCCAGCTTCCATTCATTATGGAGTGTGCTGCTAATTTCCTACTGCTGACTCACAGCAATTAAGCCAGGAAACGTAGTTGAGATGGAAAAGACTGTCAGACAGTTCACTGTTGGCTGATAAGCTTATTCACAACTGTGGATTTGGCTCTAGGGGCAAGAAATGAGGTGTCATGAAATCCTAAAAAAAAAAAAAAAAGGTAAACTTTCATATGTTTTACCTTGAAAATTACAAAAGAAGTGCATGGAATGGAATAATTAGGTTGACAAAACTATGCAGGAAAAGCAGTAACAAAAACAAGCTGAGAAAAGCAGCAAGGTATCTAAAGCATTGGGTTTCTTTCCATATATATTATAAATCTTTCTTTAATGATAGAATAATTTCTGTCACATCAAAGAAAGGTTTTGGGTAAAAAAATGCATTATTCTGCCAATATTAAAGCAGCATATGCCAACAAACAAACCAAGGGGAAAGTTGCAGTGGTGCAAAGCACAACAGAATTCATAAATGTTACAGATGTTCTCATGAGCTAAATACTCAGAGACAAGTTTACAATAGATATCAAATACCCACAGAAAAATGGGTAATACTCTATTACAGTAATTGCAGACACATTTTCAAACCTGTAACCTTTAATCACGTGAGGTTTTCTATCTTTGCTCATTTAAATAACTCTGAAACTCAGTACAGAGGACAGAGAAGTTTCCATCAGTTGATTATAGCTCCCCATACCTGTGTTTGGATGGGAACAGCTCCAACCCAGCTGTGGCACGTAACAGGTCCCAAAGGAACTGTCTGTAACAGGCAGGCTGGGACCAAACATTGGTACCATATTCATCACACTCTCATAAGCATCACCATGACAAGAATTAATAGATGAAAAATCTTTTTCAGCTTTTTCAGCTACCTACTCTAAAGTAACTTGTTAACATCATCTATATATGCAAGGAAAATAACTGCACTTTTAGTATTTTAGATTGCTTTTTTTTTTGTGTGTCAAATTTACCTCAGAAACATACTTTCAGGGAATTCAGCTAAAAAAAAAAATCATAAAAAATCCCACCCACTATTAAATTCCAGATTTTTAATCCTTTCTAACGACACTTAGTTTTTAATTCAGTAATGACTTTATAAAGCTTTCAGAAAACTATTCTCTCAAACACTGCAGCAGTAAGTAGATGCTACTCAGGGTTTACACTGCTCTGCATTTAAAATCATGTCTGTTGAATCCAGTCATTCAGTTATAAAGTGCAAACTACTGGTCTGAGCAAACCTTCCAGTGCATATGGGTTGCCTCTGAAGTCAGAGATTTTCAACTAGTTGAAGCAAAAAACAACTATTTCCCACTTTGCCCCAGAGTGTTTAGAAGAAAATAAATAAAATAAATATCTGACCAGTAGTGAAGAAAGAAATACTCAGTGCTAGTAGAAACACTGATCAGGAACAAATACTATATGCCTAGTTTTCTAAGTAAAGTATGCATCTGAAAAAAAAAGATATTTTACAATTTAAATATATATGTAAGGCTAGACAGCTTATAAATATTTTTAAAATCAAACACAGAAAGGGGTAATTTTTTTCTAATGCAGACTATGTTAATATTCTTCACCATCTTATTGCCATTTAAAGCTTTCAAGCACAAAGCAGTATTATTTAGAACTACGAGACTATTTATCATTCTCAAGGTCAGATGTTTATCTGCAACAAACTAGACTTTAATCAGCCACATTGTTCTGTGAGAATAAACATCTCGGATAATGTATTCACTTTCATACTATGAAGAAAACATGAGAGTGGGAAATTCCATCTCTTGACATCTCAAAAAGCTCCTGTAGTTTCCTGTTAAGGGTCTCTATCCTTAGATTACAAATTTTTCTTTTTCTACTTTTTCTATTGTCATTGATCCTATAATGAACTTAAAACGTTTAAGTTCACAAACATCTACACTTAACACTCTTTTTCTCTGTCACAGACACTAGGGGAAAAGGTGTTATATTCTATTTTTAATGAGCATTCTCCAGTGAAAGAATTTCAGTATCATTGGTCATGGACCTCAGAACTCCAGACAGGAACTCACAGAGACATCTGAAGCCTGAGATACTAACAACTACAAATAAGTCATTATTTATTCTCATGCCTACTAGAAGAGTGGGGTACACAGTCAGAACCAAGGGATAAAAGTATCCTATCAGTCCAAACAAGTCAAGAATTTGTAAATTCAGTATCTGTTGACAAAAAGAAACCCCTATTGACTAAAAATATGAACTTAAAACAAACCCAGTTCTCAACACTTAAAAATGTGATACTGGGAAACTCTTCAGTGTGAAGTATTCATGAAAGAGAAAAAAAAAATTGAAATCCTGCAAATAAATTATGAGTTATTTCCTCAGTTGTTTTCAGGACAGCAAGTGATGTGCTTTGGTGTCTCCAAGTTTTCACTGCTTTCAACATAAAACGTTATAATATTTTAAAATTTAATGAACAAGTCATAAGGATAGAACAAAGGATCTGTGAATAATAGTTGTCTTAAAAGTATTTTAGGTAGGTAAAGTTTAATGTTGGCTTTAAAATATCTAGTTTATAGTTTGCCAACAAAATCAACTACCTTTTGTTAAGTGAGACTTTTGGGACTTGAACAAGGAATATCCACCCACTGACAGTGAATATCAGGTTCAAAATCAGTCTGTGGGTCCTGAGGTAGATGAAGTTGCTAAGATGCTTTCCATCATATTTGAAAAGTCATAGCAGTCTGGTGACATTCCAACTGAAAAGAGGAATCATTGTCCAGGGACATTCAATTTAGTAGCTTTGGAGATGAGATGTAAGCTACAGTGACAACAGTGTCACTAAAGAACAATTTACAAAATTGCTTCAATAAAAGTCTATTAAAACATTACAGATCTATTCAAAGTTTTACACCTGAGAGCATGAATCCAGTTGAAATCAAGTTACTACTAAAGGAGTCCATCTCATTTTCTTAAAATAGACATGCAACTTCAATCCCTACAGATTCCCCTGGAGGGATCTCTCTTCATTGACTGTACAAAACTAAACAGAAATGTTTTAAATTTAACTTGGATTAGATATTTCAAGGTAGCCTAAAGCTTGCAGTGTGGATTCACCATGAGCACATCCAAGTGTGTCTTTTGGATATTACTCTAGATGTGGTTCTCGGTATTTAGCAAAACCCCAGGTATGGACAAGCTCATATAGCCCAACAAAAAAGGTATTAAACTCAATTAAAATAGGCTAGTCCATTTTCAGTGGCTTAAATTTACTAGTGAAGAAGGCCTTATTTGAACTGTGACCTAAATGCAACAATATCATAGCACCAAAGCCATCAATTCTCACTTGCAAGCCTTTATTTCAGATCATTAAATTATACCTGTATACCTAAAAACCAAAATATTGGGCTGTCACTGAATTTTTTTCCAGATATTTTAGATATTAATAATATGACTGTTGTCTAAATTTTATATATTGTGTTATCCGTTATTATTTCTTAATTACGTTTTAGCACCAGCAAGTAATTAATTTTCATCACACTTTTCTACTTGAAAGACTTCAAGAACCTAAAGGCATTCTACAAAAGCTTTGAACTTTCAATTTCCTTTGTACTTTCCCTTTCTCTCCCTATTCTGCACACTTACATATTGAAAAATATATCAAAAAGGTCACAAGTAAAAAAGACAGCTCTAGCAGCCCTAAAAACAAGACACTACTGCAGTAAACAATGAAAAGCAAACCTTTATAAACACAGTTCATAAAGGCAACAACGACTGTTATTGAAGTAATTCTGTAAATTGTTCTTTGGTGACACTGTTGTCACTAAAGCTTACATCTCATCTCCAAAGCTACTAAATTGCATGTCCCTGGCATTCCAGTTTTCTAAACCATTACTTACATTAATTCTCAAGTGGACTTAAATTACTAAGCCCTGATGTAGTGCAAATTTCCCCAATTTTCATACAAGAACTTTTCCTTTTATTCATTCTAGAACTCTTGGAAACAGAAACCATTAGCTATTCCCAACAAGGACTGTCATTTTGTATATAAAGAAGCAAAATCACCCAAGTATCTTAAATTTTAGTCTTCTAAAAGGAAAAAAAAACCCCACAACCTACTGTGTTTATTTCAGAACATTTCCAAACAGCCATGAAAACATAGTACCCAGGTGGAATAATCCACTTTCTGTAGCAACAATTCAACAAAGCACATGTAATATCTTCCAGAAGTACTGTTGTTATTTAGTAATAGGGTGTAGTTTTCAAACACCAGTGGCACAATTTGTCATCTACATACTTTTTTTTTTTAAGGGCAGCAACTTTACTGACTTCACTGGTAGTTGGGTGCTGGTAATGAGGAATCTTGAAAAACTTAAGATTTAAATATGAAATGCCTTCTTATCTTTATTGCCATATGTTCCAAAACCAAATGCTACCTATGTCTTACTAGCAACATCAAAGCTTTTGAAATTTTTGTACAAGTCTTACATCTTCCACTTGGCTCAAAGACACAGAGAAAAGCTCTTCAAAGCCTTTGGGAATATATCACAAGAACAGTTACATATATTAAAAAGAAAATAGCCTGGCCTTTTAATAGAGACCAGATTGCACATTATAGCCAAGTTCAGAGGGACATAAGCAGGTAGGTTAAATTACAGGTGGACTAATAGGCAAAAATAGTAATATAATCTTATTTCCATTTCACTAGGAGCCTGATATTACCTATTAGATTAAAAACTTGGAAATCTTTCAAAGAAAAATCTGCTTCGTATTTAAAAAGTAACTATAATTTTAGCGTATTATGTGGAACTAAAGGGCAGAGAAAAAGATTACCATTCAAAATGTTCTTTTTTATTATTTTCTTACACAGATACTCTCTGAAAGAAATGGTGAAAATGTAGATTTTAACCTTTCAGATATCTACTTCACTTGGCTTCATGGAATGTAATATTACACTGTCATATTTCTCTGTAAGGCAGTTGACGAAGTTGATGAAACAAATGGCATCTTATGATTACAAAGGTATTGCCATTGATTGGCCAATAATTCAATTACAGACATTTCACAGACAGAATCTGAAAGATCCCAAAGCTTTAACTTGGTAGGTAATGTAATATTGGGCAGAGTTTTTTGACACTCTTATTTCCATAGTGGAAGTAACCAAAGAAACATAAAGCATGAACTGGAAGCTTAATTAGATCTTACATCCTGAAATATAACTCAAATATAAATGGTTCTGGTCAGCATTTAAAATGCTGTATTTCAAAAAAAAAAAAAAGAAATAAAAACACCACAAAAAAACCCAACCCACTAACCTCAAAGATTACATGTAAGTAGTACAATTTAGAATTTAATTTGATTTGAAAGCAACATGAGTACATCTCCATAAGTGGATTTCCATTATACTATTCTCAAATGACTATGCCTAATACAGTCTATAAATAGAAAGTCAACTAACAAGACAGATTGGACTTTGTGGTCGAGAAACAATGGGTCTCATAGTGCCAATGATGCCTTCTGTTAGTATAAAATATGCCTCACAGCCAAAAATTACATATGTGTATAATTGCCACTACAAAATGCATGGCATGTTATGGCAAAGCATTGAAAACAACCCATGAGAATTTTAAAATTCTGAATGTAGACGTGAAAATTTCATAAAGTGGAGCTTAATTAATACGTTATGTGAAAAGTCTCTGAAATAAAACCACGTGAAATTTAAATTGCATGCTACTTCCTTTTCATTGTAGAGTGCATCCACTCCACGCAAAGTTCTGAAATGGATGGTCTTATCAATTTTGTGCAGAAGAATTACATTGCAGGAATGGTTTAAATACACTGTGCACCAAAAGCCCAAGGCAAACAAAATGTCTAAGTTAGTAGTAGGAATGTCTTTTTGCCACTAGAAGAGATAATGAATCCTATTACTAAAACACAGCAGTAAGCCTAATTTCAAAGTCACATATAACTTTAAAATTAACATTTATTTTTTTTTATTCCCACTTTTAATATAGTTTCCTAGCAAATCTGTGCTTAAAAATAGATATAAAGAGGAAGCAGCATGCAACAATCAACTCTAAGTTATGCAGTCTCATGTCTGACAGGGCTTGGTAAACTGGGTAACCCAAAACCACATATAAGGCAAGATAGATGTAAAATGTGGGCATAAGAAGGCACAGCAGGGGTAGAGTGGGGAAAGGGCAGTGCTGGTGTTGAGCAGGGAGATCCCCCAGCTGGCACCCAGCAAGCAGTAAAGATCATGTTGTGTGCTGAGCCTGGGCATGCCTGCACTTCTGAAATGAAACTGGCTCATGCAGAGCCAGCCCTGGTGTCTCCACACCAGGCACACAGCCCAGAGCCTGAATAATTCATCCTTGGATAATCAAGGGTTTACTCTACCTGGATGAGCTAAGTCCATTTATTAAACATGTCCTGTATCTGTGGCTACAGAAGGGAAGTTTTCCTTCACCATTTGCTGGGCAATGAATGGGGTTCAAATGTTCAGATCTCCAGTGCATTAGCTGCTTATTCAATTTAAAAACTAAGGTAAGATTTCTCATAAGGAGCTTGCACCCAGTGCTATGGATGTTGCTTTAGGATTTTGCTGCTGTCAGTTAGGAATTTTTTAGATAAACTCAGCATGGAAAACTAGTTTCCACTGAATTGAGTAAAAAAGTGTTTTCTTTCTACTCTCCTTTGTATTTCAAATGCTTAAATTTATTCAAGTAATTCCTCACTTTAGTTTTAATTCTGCCAGGCACTATGATTTCACATGCTTAGTGCAGCCCTTCTAAATTCCTTGCAGATTTGTGTTTTCTTCTGTGATTGCATTACACTATATTTAAAGGGAACAGTAATCCCATGTGTCCTAGAGATGATATTAACACTAAATCATATATTTCAAGTGCACTAAAATCTTCAAGTGTGAGGGACTACAGAAGTTTAAAATATTATTACTAATGCTCACCAAGAGAAATAATACTAATTGCTGTTGTACTTACGTGTAATATTACACTGTCATTGTCTCTGGTGGGAGAGCAAATTATGCTGCCAACCTACCTCTTTAGCTTCAGTTAGAGGGATCTTTCCTTGCACACTTTAGGAACAGCTATCAAACATTAGATACAACTGAAGAGTGCTGTTGAATTTACTGCCTAGTTGACTAAATCTTGTTTTCATGTTACTTTTATTTGCTCCTGCAAAATGTAGAATTCTGACAACAACCTGGATGCTCGTTTCACTCTAACACATGCTAAATTCATAACTTCCCCTTAAGACTACTAATATTTAATAAATAATTAGTACCATTCTTTAGCAGACAAAAAGTATGCTTTGCTTTGAACACATTCAAATGTTTAAAAATTCTATGCAACTCATTTTCTTGAATCACTACATTAAAGTTCAGCATCAGTAAGATTCAAAAACAAGGGTACAAGCCTTTTGTAAAAAATTAAAAGTATATTTGTAATGCAGTGATTCAAGAAAATGAGTTGCAATGACTTTACATTGTACATTTGGCTCCAAAGTATCCTGGGTTTAAGTTCAGCATCAGTAAGATTCAAAAACAAGGGCACAAGCCTTTTGTAAACATTTAAAAGTATATTTTAAACCCATTGTACATTTGGAGCCAAATGTACAATGTAAAGTCATTTTAACCCTAATGTATGTAGCTTTATGAGTACCAAAGTTAGTAGCACAATTAAAAACATAATTAGACCGATACTTTTGTATAAAGAAATATGCTGCTGTTATCTCAGTGGGAGATAACCCTGGCCTTTAACTTGAAATAACTCAGCAAGTTACCTTCCTGATAAACAATGCAATATTAATATCACAGCTGGGAGTAGGTCATTGAACACTCACAGCAGGTAACACATTTGTTGCTCAAGTTTTGTAGGAAATGTAGCATTCCTTTCTAATGTATATCTTTAGCTTCAAGTAAGAGGAACAAGTAGAATTCAGGATATAATTAAAGTAATTTAATATTAAGCTAAGTTTAATATTAAAACAATCAGCAAAGCAGCAAATATTACATCATGAAAAGCATAAACATTGCAAACTATTCAAGCCACGTGTAGTTGTATGATGCAAGATTCTTAGTTATCAGTAATATACACGTATATAAAAATTGAAAAAAAAACCAACACAAAGACTTGGGGAAATGCTTGTGTATGAGTTCAGTTTATGCTGATATTCTAAGTCAAACTGCATGACATATAATGATCTCATAGAAAACCAACTTAAAAGAAAAACTTTAAAAAACAAAACAGTGATAATCCTAAAAACTTTCTAAATTTTTCAAGTACAAGAAATACTGTTTTGAATAGGAAAGGGGAAAACTCTGACAGAGCTATTCCACTTTGGAAGATCACTGATCCACTCTACACCTTTTTGTATGCAAGATGAGAGGGTTTTTTTTTGTGAAAAAGAATATTGTTTGGCAACAGACTAGAAATTAAATGAAACACAGATGCATAGCAGGCAACTCTGCTCAATTTCTAGATTATTTAAAATTGTATAACCAAAGAATCACCTTGGAAAAAAACCCAAGAAACTGTACTTATCATAAGATTTCCATATCTAACACAACTTTCAATTAGAAAGTGGCAATAAATGCCACGAAGTGTTCTGCTGTTCTTTTATTCTCAGCTTAATTTTACCCAAAGCTCATTTTGGCATTGAGCACAGCTCCTCTTCCCCTGTTGTTCACACCTGAGACACAAGATCTGGTGTTTAGTGTACTGAAAAACTCAAAAATGGAAAATAATGTTTCCTAAGAAAAAAACAAAATTGAAAAGAATTATAATAAAGAATATAATAAGAAAACTCAAAACTGGAAAAATGCTGATTTTGTCTTGATATGAAATCATAAACATTGTAAGGAATTTAACAGTATTTAGACTTTTTTTTAAGTGCCTTTTACATAGTTTCTAAAGTAGCTTCAGGAGTTTCAAAGAACATGGTGATTTTATAGCTACAGAGTGCCCAGCAGTTTATGCACCAGAATAATCCAAAAGAAACTTTTGAAATCCCAGTCAGATGCCCTTATCTAGGTTGCTTTTAATTCTATGTAAAATAAAGTGAGATTAATCAAAGTGTCAACAGTCCTGCCTGTCAATATTATCTGCTGTTGGAATAAACATACCACAGAAAACACAGCCTGTGTATTGTAACATGTTTTGCTGCACAAGTACAAAAAATACACAGTCAGTGATTTTGTCTTGCCTTTTATGGAATTTTTACCTCCCAAAATTCCTTTTGCAGTCTTAGCAGGCATTGAGATCATATATA
>JANHGL010001240.1:12786-27415 GCA_024611195.1 Ceyx melanurus
GGGGAAACACAAGGAAAAACTTTTTCCCAGTGAGGGTGGCAGAGCCTGGCAGGGGCTGCCCAGGGAGGTTGTGGAGTATTGGCAATTTTGAAACAACAATATGCAACAATAGTAAAGTAAAAGAAACAGGATTTCAAACCTTATATGTTATGCTTCTTCATAAGGACCATTAACAAAATGAAGCCAAAAGTCACTACTTTCTTTACCTAATAGAATAAAATTTTGCAAATATTCTATACGTATTTCTTTGGAAATCTAATAAGCAGTTCTTTTGTTATTGTTTTTTTCTTTTCAGATAGTCCATTTTCATTTGCTATAAAAATGTATTTTGAAGTCATCTAATCATAGCATCATTTAGGTTGGAAAAGAACTTTAAGATCCTTGTGTCCAGCTGTTAACACTGCTAAGGGAGGGATCAGATCTGCACATGCTGCCAAGTAAGAGTACTGGCTCTGAGATCAATGCAGGGCAGATCAAATGATAGCATGAGAAATGGCAATTTGGCTATTGTTGTAGGTCTCCTGGCAGAACACATTCCCAGAAGCTCTTTAGACTACAGCAGAAGTTTCTCACTTCTCTAATTGCATCTGAAAATTCTCTCTAACAGCCAGCTTGGCTTTTCAGCTGGACTGAGGATTTGAATCTATGGCAGCAACCAAAATACTAAATGGAAGTGAGGGATTTAAATGTTTATGAGGGAAGTATGTTGCAGAATTTTACTCAGAAACGCAGCAAAATAAGAAAACATTAAATGGTGAAATTATGTATTTCAGCCCCTATTTTATACCACACAAACTGAAAGAAAGAGATAAAGAAAGCATGGCATTTTATAAAGAAAATATCAATCTCTTATCTCTATTATGTGAGCCAAACAACTTGCATTGATTTGGAACAGCATGTCATCATAGGAAGTAACAGTTAAGGAATGGAAAGAAGGGAACCAGCTGTTTTCCATATGTCTGGCAGGATGGAGATGAGAAAACAAAGACAATTAAGAAACGACCAAATCTGCTGGTTTTGAAAAGTTTTAGCTTTGCTAGAAATGAAATAAAATGTGATAGACTACATGTTAAAAAACACCATTAATACACAGCCCTCACCTGTTGGTAGAACAAGATGTTCCATTTAGAAGCACTTATATAAGGAAATAAGATATTTTTAAATAATAATAATAAAAAGAAACAAAAAAAACCCCCTTAAAATTAATTGAAGAAACTGAAAGAAAAAATAATAAAACAGAAAAAAAAGCAGCACAGAAAAATCAAAACTGATAGAAGAAAGGTAAAGGAAAAACAGCATCACTGTGAAAAGTCCTTTGTTCTTCAGCTATAATCAGAACTGCCATGTGAACAAGATTAAAATCTATCAGTGCAAGCTGCTCTTGGTTTACATGAACAAAAAGGAGGGTTTCTCTTAGTTTTCAAAGTACTGGGCATGGCTGTTACAAAAGTGGAAATGGCTACAGAGCTACCAATGAGATAATCTGATTTTAATGAGACTATCCAATTATTTAAAAAATATAGATGTCATGTTCCTTTGGTACTTAAAAGTTTACAAATTACCTTTCTTCTTTTTAACTGGCATTTGATCTGCATACTATGCAGTTTGGTTAGAGGTGTCTCTGAAAATATTATTATGTTAATAAAGTAACTTTAGCACTGGGGTATTTAATAGGTTCCTATATCTCCTAATACATCAAATCTGAGAAACTGTGTGCTCAGGAAGACTGAAAGTCTGGAGGGAATCATCTTACTCTCCATATGACTTCTTTTTTCAGACTTTACAAAGATCTATACAAAGAAAAAAATCCCAGTTTATCATCTAACCACAGGATCAAAGAGAACCAAACCAAGGCAGAACATATAAACAGCCCCTCCAAAAACAACATCAAACCTTCACAAGTTCAAATTTCTGCATAATATTATTCATATAAATACTCTTTTTTTCCTTAAGATAACTCATACCTTTTTTCTCAAATAAGTCGGTCACACTTCCAACTGATTTGAAGAAAATTAATTGAAAAACAAGCTTCTGTTTTATGTATATCTTCAAGGCAATATAAACAGATTCAAATTGAGACAGAAAAAAAGAAAAATAAAGTATTTCAAAGTAAATAGGTACTTCCCTTGACACCCTAACCTGGTGATTTGAAAATTGCTCTGGGAGGTGGGAGGTATCTATTCAGTGATTTGTCCTCTCTGATTTAAAAGACAAGACAACTTTTACCTCCCACATAACTGCCCCAAGCATGAAACTTACTCTCTGGCACCAAATTCCTGACAAATTCCAACCCAGCAAGATTTGTTGCTTCCCCTAACTAGTAAAGAATCATCCAAGAGGTATAATTTGCATTGCACTTTTATAGCATGCCATCTGCATCTCTTGCTCTGATAGAATTATGTAATAAATTCTAGCAGGACTATCACTTTCTTATGACATACAAAAAATTTCAGCAAATAACAGGCACATATTTTGCAAAAAGATTCCATTTCTTTGAAGGTTCTGGTAGAATAGGTAAACATTGCTTTAGCCTGTGTTCCTTCCAGCAGCATTAACAAAATCTCAGCTACTATGGCATATTCAGTAAAAAAACAGAGAAAATTTGTTTTCCTGTATTTCAATTTGGTTTTACCTAGCTCTTTGTATAGGGATGTAGCAAAACAACCCCAAACTGAATAAAGAAGGCAGAAGCTGCATGCAGCAAGGTCCCAGGAGACACCAAGTTTAGTTAAATTTTCTTTAAGAAAATGTATTCATGGCAATTTTCTACCCAGCCTCAGGCATGAGCTTTCCTGATTTTTAAAATGTTGAACTCCAATGAGCATGATAAAGGTATTGCATCAAATTTACCTCCTGTTAAGTATAATTTGGACTGAAACTTGAAACAATGATCTTATTTTTGAGCAAATCTTATGATGAAATGACTCCTGAGGACTTTTACATAGTGAAAGTTATTTCTTTGGCAGTTCTTTTGTTTTAACTGAAGGTTATTAATATTTGCTGTTTTTCAAACCCATGTCTCCTCCTTTCACAGGATTAGGTGGAGGTTTCATTTCCAGGTTATGAAAACAAGATTGAAAAAGTGAACATTAGACTCAAAAAGCTAATAACAGATTTTTTTTTTGCTTATTTCAATAATCCAGTGTTTTTAAGGACCTCAGCCTTAAATTTTGAACATTGTATCACAATTCCAAGTTGAATTTCAATTCCAGCTTCCAACTTTTAGCTTTCACTTCTTACATTTACACTGTCAGAGACCATTAGTCTATGATCTCCCCTCAGCCATCACCATCAGTTTCACACACTTTCCAGTTAGACAAAGTACTTCAAATTAGTAAACTTCCAGTCATCTTGTGCAGCCCCCCTGCATATCTAGGTGCACCCCATCATTTCTCAGCTCTCCATTCTCACCTTTCCAGCAGCTGGTTTTCTTGGAAAAAGAAGTTGTGTTTTTCTCTCACTGATTTCTCAGTATAGACAACATATGGCTCCAAACTGTGAGGCAATCTGCACAGAGTCTGGATGCACTTAACTCTAACTCAGTAACTCAGTGTTTCACGGGAAGTTTCTATGAAGACAATTCTCTGGGTCCAGCATAGAGACAAAATCCCAGCCCATCTCACCTCAGATTGCATCAATTTTCATTTGTGCAAAGGAAGAGGGGAAATAATTTGTAGCTTCCTTCGCCCATCCACTTGTGGCTAATCATAAGCCAGTCTCCTACCTGCAATACTTTGAGCTATGTATATGAAAGGAAATGTGAAACAGAAGGAATTTTTTCCCCCCCTGGACAAATTAAATCAATTCCCCTCTCATGCACTAGTGCTAAGGCACTGCCATCTAGTGTAGTAAATCAATATAACAAAGAAAGAGGAAAGAAAACCCCAGTATTTGCAAGATGGCAGATAAAATTCTGTCCTCTTTTCTTTAAACATTGTGAACGTCTACATGTTATATTCATAACATTAGTCATTCTACTTTATGAAAACACACATAAGCCCTCCTTTTAATAGGAAACTCCCTGACTTGATAGGCTGCAATTGCTTCCATTAGATTGTATTGTGTCATGCCAGAGAGGGTCAGAAGACCCTTATTTTAGATAGCCTCATCTGGAGTAACTCTGTGAAATTAAGAATAAAATTCTACAGCATTTAATGGCAGGAATATTTTCATAGAAAAGAGGTTATTCTTAGTTACCACTTATTTTATGGAAAAATTACTATTTCAATACTTTATTCTCTAATTCTAATTATGGAATGCATTGCAACCTGGTCCTGCAGGACCAGAAATCAAGACCCTCTGAGATTTACCTCTTCATCTGTACTAGCTGAAGATTTTCTTTTGTCTCCAAGAACATTCCTGTCCATACAGTGCCATGTTTCTGTTGTGTTGTGTCCTGTGTAATTCCTTATAATAGTTCAACAAAGATTGAAAGGATCTGACCTGTTTTGCTTGGACCAACTTCAGATGAAGTACACGACACAAGACAATGGAGCATAGACATGATAACTTTACAAAACTTTCAAAGCTGTCACAAAGATCAATGATTAATTATCATCCCTACAACTTGCAAGCTCTGTATTACCACTGTGTTAATCAAAGGTTTTAAGTAGTTAATTAACTCTGAAGTCTACTGCTGTAGCAAGACAGTGTTATATTTGTCTGCTGCAGATATTCCATTTAACCCTCAGCAGAACAAAACCCTGTTTAGCAAACAAGCTTTATCAATGTTTATGGAAGTCCATATAACAAGATTCTGCATCCTGATAATATGGTCATTTTTGTCTCCATTAATGCTGGAAAATGACTGCTAATCTGTACAAGACAGTAAAGAGAAAACAGCTTTATGTGGCAGTGAGACTACTTTCCTATCCAATCTTAAATGATATGTGTGGAGGGAAAAATCCTATTTAAAAAGTAGAACTCAGAAAGAATAACAAAGAAAATACAGAGTGACTTTAGCATGCTCTTCTATACTTGATAACATAATTATTATGTATTTGATGTAGGATTCAGCACTACATAAAATTATTACTAAATCAATATTTATATTTTGGTAACTGTATATACCTTGGATATTTACACATACATATTAAATCACTGAAATGAATACAAAGGCTTCAAGAAGCTTTGAGCCAAGATGAAACAAACAGTCCTTAATTTGGGTAAAATAATTTAGGAATTCTTTTGTATTGCAAGTCATACTGCAAAACAAACAATTGCCACATTCTAAACATTCTAATAATTGCCACTGACCACTGAGGTATTTATCTGAGCCCCCTGAGTTTGGAAGAGGTGAACTATGTTCAGTCTTGTTCCTAAATCAGTGTCATACCCCTCAAACCAGAAAAGAAAAAAAACATCTTGTGAAGCTGTGGACTGGCAGAGGCCACTCAGTTTTTAGTGATTCCATCCACAGCCACAGGATTTAGGAAGAAAATGCTGCCAGAATTCAGTCGCCAGGGACCTGATTAGCCAGACAGTGTTTAACCTAATCTCATCTAACACAAGCATATTCTTCTTCCTGTAATTAAATGTGATCAGAGATGCAATTATTTAGGGGCATAATTCCACCAGCTTAGGCACCAAGCTACTTCAGCTGCAGGTGGAAAAGGTAAATAGTGAAAGGATGGGGATGAAAATGTGAGCAGTTAGGATTACAGGAGAGATTCCCAGGCAGCTAAAAGTCATAGGAAGTGATAAACTTAGGTTATGAGGTAAAACCCCCAAACCTTCAACTGCCCAGTACCACATATTGAATCATAGAATAGTTTGGGTTGGAAGTGACCTTGAGGATCATCCAATTCCAATCCCCCTGCCAATGGGCAGTGACACCTCCCAGCAGACCAGGCTGCTCAAGCTGCAGCAATATTGTTCATACTATTATAAGGTTGTGTATTGATATTTTTTTAGGAGGATGGAATGAGTGATATTTATATTCCCAAGTACTGGAAAGAGACAAAGATAGGTGGAAATGCAAAAGGAGCCATGACTCTGCTTTGTTTCTAGATGAGCTCAAAAGCCACAGCAGGCATTAACAACAGAAATAGTAACAGCTGTCTGAAGGGAACAACACTGAGAAGTGACTGAGTATAAATGGGTGACTGTAAGAAGGGAAAGAAAATGTGTTTATTAAGAAAAACTAGCAAAACAGTTTAGTTTTTGTCTTTCTCCACCGTGTTATCCACACATTATATTGATTAAATTGTTGGCACTCACTTTATTGACTTCATTTTGTAGTTTATTTTCATATTATTTTGTATTCAGGAGTTTCAGTAAGAATGAAAGAACCTTCGATTAAGAACCAGAAGCATTAGTGAATACCTCTGTGTGCACAAAATAGTTATACATCATGGGGATGGTGGTTTTAATGGGCATTTGATTAACAGATAGAAGAAAAAAATCTGGTTGAGTTATAGTGTTAGTAAGAGGTTATGAAACTAACCATTTTGCACAGAATGTATTTCTACAATCATGTACATTTGCAGTTCTGGGCCTCTCTTCCTCGTATTATTAAACATGTACAAAGAGCTTCACAGATACCCAACACACAATCATTAATAAAAAGCATTTGGAATGATAGCATACTTCTAATAACTTCTATGGAATACACTGATATAGTTGCAATCCTTTCAAGAACTCTCTAAACATCTACCTTCAAGTAAATATAAATTCAAGTAAATATAAATTCAAGTAAATATACATTCAAGTAAATATATAAATTCAAGTAAATATATAAATTCAAGTAAATATAAAACAGTCCCCTATTAACTTAAGCTGCAGGAGACTGTTTACAACAAAATGTGACAAGAGTCCCTAAGCACCAACTCATCTCTCTTTGGGAATATTTGTTAATACTAATGAAGTGTAAAACCCAGTAAGGATGAGGAATGCTACAAATGCATCTGAAGGATATTGCTGTTTGCTTATATAAAAAATAAAATATACTGACTGATGCATTCCAAGACCTGAAATATTTCATTAATAGTTGTTAATGATGGTGTCAATTTTTCTCTTCAGTTTCTCAGCCCACTCCTATTTGCAAACAGATGTGCAGTGTAACTTCTTCAATGCATTAACTATTTTTTCTGGGTGTACTTGCACCTGTGAGTTGTCATCTCTGGATTGAGTCATTCACAGTATTTTTGGTAAATGTTGTACTGTTCCCTGCAAAAAGGAAGTTTCTGGGTTTGTTTTTTATTTCTTTATTTGTTTATTTCTATAAGCCTAAATAATTTCTATTATTTCTATCTCTATTATTTAGAGATGTGATGATACAAATGGAGTGACACCTTGCAGCAAGGTGCTCTCTTTCAATGCCTTCTGAAGCTAAACCAACAAAACGTAACAAACAAGACAAGGTTTATTACTACAATCTGATAAAATGCAAACAAAATGGCACCTTTGTTTCTACAAGTGCCATGAAAATGACAAAACATCACTGCTCACCTCCTGCCAGGGTTATGTATACTTGAAACAGTTAGAAAAACAAATAATCATCCATGTAGTTTGAATTTCACACTAGAGCAAAACTATTTGTTGCTTCCATCCCAGGGCTATCCTGCAGTTGTGAAGGGAATTTGAGCTTAAATTTCACACACTGTTAGCCCCTATTTATACAATTAATCCCATTTAGGTCAAAGAAAAAAAGGAAATAAATTCACCCAAAAATCCTGAATTTAAGTGAGGTAAAAGCTAAATGTCCAATAGCCATTACAGGTTTAGAAATAAAAATCATACAAAACATTTAAAGAAAAGTACTTAAACTCTATTGAGAATAATTTCATTTTAGATGTAGCACCTTTTTCTCCTAACATTTAGTCAATATATTAATTCTGAGTATAAATTAACTCTTCTCAAAAAAGAACATGGAGTTTGATCAAGCTGAACAACCTCCCCAGCAATTCCATCATGAAGCATTTGGTTTGCTAAAGCAAAATCAACTTTGCTTTTTAGTTTTTGGATTTTTTTTATTTTTTTTATTTTTTATGATTTTCCATTGAACTTCCACTTGCTCAATTTATAAAAGAGCCATGACTTGAGTGCCATTAGTACTCCACCTGCTTTAAGAAATAGAGACCTTTTAAGCAGAAATTAAATAAAATTGGATATAAAATACTACCTGCTTACCAGGTTAGGATGTTTGCTGCTACAGCAACTCCAGCTTTTTTCAACTATTACACCAACTAAAATAATCACCAACCAAATAATTAGTCCATGACATGGAAAAGCCCTGCAGACATGACCTTGATCAGAGATTTCTTCCATGATTGGCAAAACCAGAGGCAGAAAAGCAGAGGGGAAACCAGAGCATGGCTCTGCTATTCACATCTGCAGTGACACCCAGGATCTCCCTAGGTGCTGCCACAACACAGGGCTACATGGGGCACCACTCCAGTGTCCAGCAGCCCAGGGGCATGGGATGGATGTTCACCACCTTACACACTTCCCTTCTTTGTATCTGACTTTACCAAAAGGTCTTTGGTCACCCTAAACTGATAAAACACCAAAACATGACCAATTACTTCTGGTTGCTTTGCTCCAGCCACGCTTATGTCCAGCTGGACTGAGGAACTTTCACAAATTCCCATCCCAGCATAACCTGTGGTATCTACTCCAAAGGAGAAAACCAGCAGTAAAGTATACTGAGAAATCAAATATAGTGCAAAATTTATTTTATTAGTAGCAGTGTTTTAATTTGAAATCATGTGCCTGGGACAACAGAATATGGAAAACTTTTGTACATATGAATTCTGCACTTGAACAGTAGGCAACTAGAAGTTTGCATTGACAATAAAGAAAAAAAATATAAAATATTATTTGCTCACCCTAGCATGGAAAAGTAAATATTTCCCTGCAACTGCTGTCATAAATCATTGAAAATGTATGAAGTGATGTGACACCAGAATGCAGCTTTCCTGCAAAACATTACAGATCCAGCAAAGTCAGCTTCTCCAACACTGTCACTTTGTTCTCAAGTAATTCACAAGAAGTGCAAGTCTGGGATAATATCAAAACCAGTGTGTTTCCATTTCCTGACACATGAAATAATAACTAATTGTGTCAAGGTGCTTATTGCTTACCTAGCATAGATCCTCATATACAATAGCAAGGATAATTGATTTTCTCAGTCAGTCTCTAGTTTTACTTTTAAAATACTGCACAACACAAACTGGCTCTACCATACTTAAAAATATGATTTTATTGCAGTAAGATGAGAAACTGGATATAATGATTACAGATCCAATTACACATCACTGTATTAAATCTTGTGTATTTATATTGAAGCATATTAAAAAAAACCAAACCAAAACAAAACAAACTTCAAAAGGTTCCTGGCATAGTTTTTCCACCAGCTGTAAAGAAATGCAGGTTGCTTTAACTATTTACTTACTGAAATGCCAAATATGTTGAACCTTCTTTTTAATCTCCCATTTTAAACAAGAGTGTCTTGGTTGAAATGATCACTAAAATCAGAATATCCATTTCAGTAGTCTAAATTATCACACATTGTGTCAAGTGGTGGCACAGTGAAGATATTCTGACATTAGTAATTTATGACTGCAAACTTTGATTCATCCCTTTACATTCAGGGACATGTATTTTGGAAGAATGACAAGATAATGAGCAGTGGTTTATTTATTTATGCACTGTATTACAGTTGAGCTGGAATCATAAAGCAGAATATCCTGAAGTTTCATGTCAGTTTTCTGCAGTCCCAGGACTACCTACAGAATCACCCTTTAAAGAGCTTTGCTCAATAGTCCAACCAGAAGCAACATTCTTAGATTTTTATATTGTTGGAAAGCTGAAGTTTTTCTACCTTGTGCTTGTGCTACTCATTTAATCCTTCATGTCTGCCTGTATGACCAAAAATGTGTACTTTAATCTTTGAGGCTCTGGTTCAGGCTCAAAGTAAATAGTCCAAATTTACCTTGAAGTGCCAGAGAAAAGCAATACCCTTGTTTTGCTTCTGTCTTGGTCTCCTTTCTCTCCTCAGCCTAAAATATTTCTGATTTATTTGTTCCATATTAAAAAAAAACAAACCAAGAAAACATCACAGACACACTTCACACAGCAAAAACTCCACCATGTAAGCAGTGATGGATGGAGCAGCTTGGCATGGGCACAGACCTACCTGAAGGATGGTTCTTGCACCCCTCTGCCCTCAGAGGATCAGTTGAGTGTTACCTGCCCCTCGCCATCCCAAGAGGATGTTGAACAGGATTTGGCAGAGCAAGACCTCAAAGTATTTTACCTACATGTTTGTTCCCCATGTTTCAAGTGCTACCTTTTTGTTTTTTCTCCTTTTCATTGCAAAGAAACAAATGATGTTGGTTGGGTTTTGTTGTTGTTGTGGGTGGGCTTTTGGGGTGTGCTTTTTGTTTCAGTTTTGGGGTTTTATTAAAAAAATATCACACTGTTTCCTCAAAGTTCACTGCTTCCAACTGCTTATTCCTCATTGATTCCATCATTAACACTTCTTTATGACCATTTCCACAGCAATCAATATGATCTCAAGAGTGCTATGCCTTCAGATGGAAAATAAGCACCATAAATTCATGCAAATGTCACCTGTTACAAACAAAAAGTAAGAGAGGAGGAAACAGAAACTGTTCAGTGGGAAACAGCAGTGTCAGAATACACAGCAAAGCTTTTTCATGAAATAGCACTTCATCCTCCTTACAATAAACATGTCAGCTCAGCACAGAAAGCTTCCAGCTGAGCCCGACACTCTCAACACCCAGAAGTCAGATTGCATAGCAGATGTTAAATAAAATCCATTGAGACCATTTAGATCCTACAAAGAGGAAAAAAACCCAACATAACAGCATATACAAGCATTCCTGCATTACACAACAGCACTAAGAGATACAGGAAACCACAAAAAAAATAAATAAATACAAGTTTAGAAATGTAAATTGCACCCTTTCCTCAAATAGAGAGCTAACAGAAGGTATCTTACCCTACCTGCAGCCAGGTCAAGCAAGCTCTCCTAGCTTCTGATCTCCTGCCTCCAGCTAAGAGCTACTTCTGTGAAGACCATCAATCTATTTAACACTAACAGGCAATTAATCATCCATCCTCTATGGAAGCTTGAAACTAAGCAGCAAAATATTTTGAGCCTCTTTCCCAAAACTCATATGGATTTCATGGTGTGTTAGCCAACTCAAGTCATCCTCACATGTACTAAGGGTTGAATTTCAACAGCATGGATAGCAAGCTATCAAGGGGAGGAGAAAAATAAAATAAACTCATGGGAAAGTTTAAAGTTTGTGGTATTCTCTGGCAATATGTCCTATTCTCTACCAAAGGCTAAAGCATTATTTTCTGGTAAATAGTTTCAAACAACCTCTGGTTCTTCAGAATTCATCTTCAATAACTAATTAAGCCATTCATAAACTAATTATATATATATGTATATATAATATCCAAGGTTTTATCTATCAGAATGTCTAAGAACACAAAATACTATGCTTTTTAAAAAAATATATAGATGGTCATTTCACCTCAAAATATCTCCTGGAGTTTGGGAGATTACTACAAACAGACCTGAAATCTGGTCCACAAACCATAGATAAAACCTTCTGTCTTCAAACATTCCTTAGTAGCTCTCAGTAAGAAACTCATTCAGCAATTCATGAAGGAGTGGGTGGAATGTATACACATTCTTATATATTTTTCCAATCACTTTGCTATCTGCATTGCCAGAAAACAGAAATGTCCACAATTCATTGGGATAAATTGTAGAAGAGAAGTTTGTGTGGCTGCTATAGAATTCTAGACCAGTAACTAACACTGTTACTGGTTGCAGATGCTCATAGCCATAAATAAAAACACACAAATGCATCTAGGGCTTTTTCCAGTGGAACATGAAGCTAGGTTTCTTCTCCACTAGCACTTAATTCTTACGCCTTGGCCAAAACCAGAATAAAAGTCCCCAAAGTTTTTTGTCTTGATATTTTTGTCTGTAAGGCACAATCCAGGGTTGGACATTCTCCATGAGAGCTCTTGAAATCTGCAGCCTCCCAACCAAAACTGCCTCCCTTCTGGGATTCTTGGGGACATATGGCAAGGAATTAATTGAAAAGTGACTGCATTCCTCTTTGTGTACTAAAGTCTATTTGCAAGTGAGAAAGGATTACAGTGCTCATCAATGCTGTTGGAGATCCTGTAGCCAGCAACCCTGACCACTCTTCTCACCCCTGGTTCAGAGCACTAAGGCTTCCAAGGTTTGCTGTCCCTTCAATATATTCTTGTGCAGCAGTCTGGAAAAGCAACAGCAAACACCCAATCCATACAGGGCATTTATTAGTAATTAAGTATTCTTTTATCAACAGTCAATTGGACCTATAGTCAGTTTAAAACCAAACAAAAAACAAAGCCAAAAAACCCCAAGGCATTAATTCAGGCATTTTTACCTTCTCCCTTTGGTGGTTTTTGGCTGCTACATGCATAGTAAAGAACAAAAATTAAAATATGTCCCCCATCTTTTCAGCTTACTTCTATCTCACCCTCTTTTTTCCCCCCTCAGAAGTTTAGAAAAAAAAAAAAAAAAGGCAAACAGAAAATGCAAAACCATAAATTGGTACAGTTAACTGAAATTGTAAGTAATTAACTGATTTGATTTTCACAACATAAGATGGAAGACTACAAATTAAAACAAAAATCATTGTGTACAACATCCAATTCATCCCTGGCATTATTCCATGTACATCAGTGGTATTACACCAGGGATTAATTTGGAAGGCTGATCTGAATTAGAACACTGTTCTATGCAGCAATCTCATCATAACACCCATATATTAAAAAAAAAGAACCCAAAACATTATTAGCATCACAAATAATTCTGCACCTACAAATCTGAGTAAACACAACTATTTCATAGTCTTGGTAACAATAAGGACTTTCTACTATTTAGAAAGTATGTCCATTTTTCTCAGAAAGGAGATTCAATAGTAATGTAAAATACTCGATAAAAGTCCACCCCAAAGAATGTACATCTCCTTTACATTTCAGTTTTTACATATCCTAATGGAAAACACCCAGTGATTGGTTAAGCAATGAATCTTTCCAAACATGTTTGTATAGTTTTGAAGATTTCAGTAGTTTAAGTCTGCTCACCAAGAGGTGCTCACCACCTCTACTACATCCAGCAATGTACACTATTAGTTTCCCCTTTGAGTAGAAAACCATTCACACTGCCTTGCTCTGTTAAATACCATGCCTAAGGGCAGTTTTGCACTCAAAAGGGGTTGCTTCTATTTAGCTGCCCTGCTGGTGAAGTTAGAGGCTGCATCTCCCAGCTCAGCACAGGGGCAGGCAGATGTTTTACCAAAGCACCTTCCTGCGCTCACAGAGTGCAAGCCCACACCGCAGCAGGTAAGAAGTGAATGGAGGACACATCTCTCTTCCACAGGGTTACTCCACTCTCATACACCTCTGTAACGCTTAAGGCTGCCTCTGCTTTTCTTTGCCAGGGGCTGCTTCACCATCCAGCTGCAGTTTGATTATCCAAAAGCATTGCCCCGCCAGTCCCCTACACAGCCCTGCATCCTTTGCCAGGTTGAAACGCGTTTGTCATCGCTCGATTTTCTTATCTGCATCTCAAACCTCAGGCCAGCTAGCGAAGTTGTTTGGAGAAGAGCTGTGTTACTCGCTACGGGGTGGTTTCTTTTCTTCATTATTTTTTTTCCCCACCTCGGAGCCAGACTCCTGCTCCTCGGCTGTGCCCTCCCTGCCCCTTCCCTCACGCAGGCAGTGCCCAGGCGCAGTGCGCTCACTTGGCAAGGAAGTGCAGCGATAAAATATTAAAACCCCTTCCTTGCTCGGGGGCTCCGTCGTTGCAATCTCCGCACCGCCGCAACCCTCCGCGGCGGAGCCAGCGCTGCTCCCGCACCGCGCCCGCACCTCCCGCACGGCCAGAGGGGCTGGGACTCCCCCCTCTGCCACCGCAGCCCTCCCGCTCCGGCACGACCCTCCCCAGGGAGACCCTGGGAGGACTCGGTTCTCCCCGCGGCACACTAGGCGCTAGAAGATGGGGGCAACTCCGACTGCTCCAAGGAGCCGGGGGAGCTGCTCCCTGGGGCGCTCCGACCGGAGCATCAGGCAGTTCTGTCCCGTCCCACCTACCCCACCAGGCACAGAATAAAATCTGCGGTGAACTGCGGCCGCAAGAAAGGGGGTAATGGGGGCAGTCCCAATTTCTCTCCGGCTACATGTTGCTTTGGGACAGCGAGCGTTGGGAGTGGGGGTGTGCGGATGCACTTTTAACTGCACCTCCCGGGGGTGGCAGGGTAGCACTTACTGAAGAAGATGTACTCGGTGTAGCTGCTCCAGATCTTGTCGTCCCTGTACTGGTTGATGAAGGCGGCCGTGCCGGTGGAGTTACAAGCCACCATGTGGAAACCCGCCTCGGAGAGCCGGTCGAAGGCTTGCTCCAGGTAGGTGAATTTGAGGTAAAAGCGGGAGGTGTACTTCTCGGGGGGCCGGTCAGGGTCGCGGCTCTCGTTGAGGGTTTCTCCGAAGACCTCCTTGGCCAGGGCGATCCTGCCGCACACCATGATGCGGGCTACGCGGCGGAACTTGGCGTCCGCCTGGTTGTCCCGCACCGTGGTGTAGGAGCCGC
>JANHGL010001241.1:0-14562 GCA_024611195.1 Ceyx melanurus
AAATATAATTTATTTTTATTGAAAATTTAAGCACTATTTTATTCACTAAATTTGGGTATAAATTTTGTAAAATTGCAAATAGTGACATGCCCAGGTAGACTGAAGATGTCTCAATTCTCATATGTATCAAAATTGAACAGCATTTCAACAATACTTGACCTGAAGAAGTTCTTGTCCAACTTTTTTTTTTCACTTGAAGAACGAACCTATATAATATACTTAAGAATAACAAGACAGTTTTGAGTTATTATGACAAAAATGTCCTTGATTGATGTATTCCATTTACTACCCACTTGAGAGAAGTTCTATTCTTTGTCACATCTCAACAAAGCTAGATATTAGAAACAGCTTTGAAGAAAAAGTTTAGTTTTTATTACATCTAGCAATTTTCTTCTGTCAATAATATCTACATCTTTGTCTGCAATTTCCCTTGTACTTTAAGTGGCTTTTCTGGAGAGTGATGCAAAGAAGGCTTTTACAAAGCCTTATTTCTGAAGGAACTATCATTTTAACTTGTACCATCAGTTACTGTAATTGTCTATTTTTCCTTTACCTCTCTGCATCTGTCTTAGAAAACAGGCCTCATCAAAAAGACAGTTCAACACAATTGTGTTCCCAGTCTGTAGCTGTGTGGTACCTTTTTGTGTGCCTTTGCTTTATAACAAAGGTAGAAACCAGAAATATTCAGAAGCAGCTCACAGGCAAACTGTCAGAAGTATAAACACATACAAAAAAAAATCAGGGCTGTGAATGAGGGCTGGATGTAGAACAAATCCTTGTTTTGATCTAGTCTTCTTCTGGATATAGTTCTATTTTCAAAGGTAAAGCAACTAATTATTATGATAGTAGAGACCAAAAAACATTTTATTAAAGAAACAATTTTCTGAAGAGCACAATCGTTCAGGAAGACATTGCTAGAGATAGGAATTTTTGACTATTTGCCAATAACAGGTTACTAGCTACTGTGAACAACTGAGTGCTCATGGGATGTTGACTTTTCCAAAGTCCTTTATTTGATGATAGCAGACAGCTCTGTTATGCCAAACACAGGCTTTGTCAAGGTCTATAGCTTTTGAAAGATCTTCAATTGCAGCTTTAAATGTCTACAAATGAAAAACCACGATGTATGAATTATAATTCAGAGTTCATGGTACTATATATTCTTCCTCAAATAGCTTACTGTAAAATTTTATTTCCTAGTTCTACATTTTGTTTTTGCATCAGTGCTGGAAGGCATCCAACCATTTCACTATGTCCTCTATGAACTATTTAATTCAGTCCTTCTGCTCTGGGAGCACTTCAGATACTCTAATTGGGCAAAAACTGGGCAAACAAACATTCTTAGTGGTTTCTTACATCTCATCCATACACTGCAATATATAATAAATCCATAATTTTACTAGCTTACATTTTATATCTTAACACAGAAGGCACCTTTTGTGGAGTTTTGATACTTCTGTCTATTACTAGGTAAGAATCTATTCTGTGGAACTTGAGAGAAGAATCAGATAGATGTTCAGTGGCTTCTCCAACCATCAGCCATTTGCAGTTACATGGAACAACCAGAGAGTAGTTTCAATGGGGAATGAAAGGCTAATAAAGAGGAAATTCTGGTTTCCATCAGCAATACCTTTACCATTATTTCACCATTCTAAAGTGTCATTAAGGGAAAATGCAAAAATAGATCAATAAAGAGAGTCCCACTATATTTTGATATTTTAAAGTTCCTCGGTAAGAATAAACTTGCACACTGTTAGGAAGAACTTTGATCACCTCATTGCAATTCAGAATTGCATTAGAGAATCTACCTTGTCTTCCATAGTAAGAAGCACAACTCATATATGCCTGTAGAGATTAAGACAGAATGATGATATGGTAAAAAAACCCAGCTTGTTTTAGCATTATGGAAGAAGATTTTAACAGAAGACAGAAATTACAAGTTTAAAAAAATAATGCATAGGAAGCTTATATTTTATTTAATGCTTGCTGGCAGATTATGATAAATGTAAAACCAACCTTAAACAGATCCAAAAATACCTCACAGAAACAAAATATCAGGAGTCTTTATGTTACCTGGAAATGTGTTGGACAAAGAGCAAGTGCTTGATTGAAATCTTGGATGCAGTTTGCTTGTCTGAGCTGCATTCTACACAGCCCTCGATGATAAAAAGCATCAGGATAAATTGAACAGTCTGATAACCATACTGAAATCATCATGGCCCTAAAGGGATGGCATGGCATCTGGGTTAATTGCAGTCTGTCTGTTCAGCTGAAACCATAGGTTAACTAACACTGTTTTGTACAGCCAGGTATGACCTATTTTTGCAGTTGGAACCCTCCATGTACCTGCACTGGTTTTTATCACTTTCACTCATATACTGCTATATTATCATACTGCTTAAAATTTTGTCATGTTTAATACCCAACCTAACGCAATTATAACATCAAGGAGGTACAATCCAACTCCTCTTTAATAGTCTCATTCCTTCAGTGAGGCTTCAAAAGTTTAAACAAACACACTCTTCTGCCTGCAAGAAAAAGAGCTAAAAAAAAAAAAAGCAAGAGCTAAAATAGCAAAGTTGTTTATTATAATGGACAATGCATTAACCCAGCTAGTGTGCAACTCCTTAAGAGTCCTTCCAGACAGATTTTTCCTCTACATTGTACAGTAGCTTACAAAATCACAGGCTCTACAGCTGTAATAACAGATGTACATTGACACAGAAAGTCACCTTTTGCAATTGTCATGTACTACCACAGTAGGTATTTCAGGCAATTTTGTCAGCTTCCTTCTGGCAAACGGTGCTCTCTTGTTCTTTGACAAATAGTGTTGGAAACAGACAAGGTAAAAATCTCTTCCCTTTGAAATTCTGGTATTTCAAACGTTTCCATTTCCTAATTTTTTGTCTTGAGCCTTTTAGCAGATCAACAGCTGAAACATCCTCATCAAAATATCGACATAGAAAACGTTTGCATGAACACAGCCTGCCACAATGCTCACTGAAAGGCTTTCAATAGTTTGCAAGAATTCTTTAATAGTTAAAAGTATTGGTTTCCTCGAAGAAGGGAAATCTTTTTTTTTGCATCCTGCAATGCAGAGAACATTAATAGTTGCAAAGCACATAACTGGAAATCTGCAAGATTTATTTAGACATTTTAAATTATTTTGTCTTTTCTTAGCCTGTGTTTGGATCACTATGATAAAAATTTCTATCTTTAAAGAGTACACCTGTCTCCTGAAATTGTTGAGGTAGTAGAAGCAAAATGAAACAGGACTGCATTTCCTACATTCAAAAATACTATTTTAAGAGGGAAAAAAAAAACCCTGCAGATGCCTGAACTCACTCAATTCCAAAGTCACAGTTGATTCTCAGGGCACTGTAGCCTAAAACCTGATCATTTTCCCATATTGAGAGTATAAATCCTCACCTCTGGGCAAAGCACTCTGAGAAATCAGGAAATTAATACACATGCTCTTAACCTTGACAACCAACACATGCTGAATTTGAGCCTACTTATGCTCATCATCTTTGACTTGGCATTCTTTCAAAGACTGTACAAAAAATCAATACTGTACAACTAATCAATACTGCTAATTTCAACAATTCTATAGGCCTCGAAATATTGGTTGAAGGACTCAAGAGTAGTGATTACATTGGTTAAATACTATGACATTAATATTCTCAAGGTGGACAAAAAAAGTTGTAAAGCTTGTAACTATACATTATATATTCAGCTCACATAATCAAACTTTTGAACTGTATTTTATCAGACAAAAAAAAAAGCTAGAAATACATCTATATTATTTTATTTCAAAAAAACAAAATTATGACATATAGTGGACCCCAAACCACAAAACTCTCTTCTAACTGATCATCTTAAATGATTTAAAACTAAAATTCCCTAATTTACTAATTTATGCTGTGTGCATTGTTGTTGAAAATTCTTACCCATATCATCTTATAATTTAAACAATGAGATACTCTGAAGGTTTATTCATGTACTAGCATATTTCATAAATTATTAATACGAAAAAAACCACTTTGTCTTGCTTGGCATATATATAAACTTTTCTAACCTTAGTTTTCTTGGCATTCATTTGTATTTCTCCTAAAATAACAAGCACAGAAGGCTCAGGTTGAGTTGCTGTAGCTTCACATAACACTCTATTGTGTTTCTGACAAAATGACTGAATGAGGGCTTGTTGAATGGGCTGAGACATAAAGGATTCTGGAAGAAAACCATCATAAAAAGCAAGTCTCTTTTATGTCAACCTATATGTTTTCCAGCATGAAATAACTTTAAGTATTATGCAAACCTTAAAATGGTATTAACAGCTTCAGAGTATCAAAACTTATGTTTTCGTTCATGAAAATACAAACAAAATTAATTCCTACAAAAGTCTGAAGTTGAACAGTTATCAATGAGTATCATTTGATTGCTAAATATCTGCAAATATTTACCTTCCTCTCCCCACATCTAAGAATTTTTTGCTCTGCAGAAGCATCACCATACGCCTGCTTTGAGTTTATATTCTTATGCCCTGTGTATCCACTCTTGGTCACTACCAGAGACAGGAAATTAATCTCATACAGTATGGCTATTCATATGGCTTCACCAAGAGCTTCAGCACACCCTGAAAACTGCCATTTTATGCCCAGCACATAACAAGGAACCACTATACTGCAATATTTTTACTGTTCAAACACATTGAGAAGGCTCAGTTTTAAAGCTATTTGGTATTTTGTTACGAAAGACCATACATAAGTACAGAACAGAATTCTCAACAGTCCTTTAAAGCAGTGTCCTGTTTTGAGCTAGAACAGAACTCATTCTGTTCAGTGACTTTGCTTTTCAGCTATGTTCTCTTCCAAGTAACTGCACTTTCTGAAGTGAGACAGGTTAACAGGGATCATCTGTCACTTTTCTAGTGATCAGCCCAGCCCTAACCCGTGGCAAGTTTATTGGCACCCAAAGGGGAGCAGAAGTTTTAGGACTCAGTTTCCATAGAAGCAAGTATAAGCAAGACCTTTCTCCATGCCAGTCCTTAGTAATAACTATAAACATTAAATGCCATTCCCTTCTAGAAGCAGACACTGCAAAAATATGCCATTAACTTCAGAAAGTGCAGTTATTTACAAGAGACTTAGCTGAAAAGTAAAATTACTGAAACAAAATAGTTCTGTTCTAGTTCAAACCAAGAGAAGCAGAAATTAACAATATTGAAAGGTAGAAATAAAAAAAAACAACTCAAAAGATCAAGGAAATTCTGAAATTACAAGTGATATTATAGACAAAAGCATACACCATTATTACCTTTAAATGCTTCAAACAAAAATGATATAAATAAGCTCCTGTGTTTTAGCTGATAGAGTGTAACTAACCTATTTGCATGCTTGAATTAATTTTTTTTTTCCTAATAATTGCCATGGTTCTCAACTATCTAGGAAAACTGGTGGAAATTGAGGTTACCTCGATCCATTTCTGCAACTTGGTGAATACATAAACTTGCCAGCACATATTCCTTCAACTCCATTAAATACTGTTCCCTGTAATGAAATATTTGTTGCATGCAATTAGTAAAACTACTTCCAGACATTTCTTTCCAAGTGCAAATACTGTATGTTTTCAAGAGTATAAAAAAAGCAAAAGAGGAAACATGTCTTCCAATAAAAACAACAAAAAGTTGGGGTTTTTTTCCATCAGAAACAGCTGTCAAATTCTAAACATTTTCTCTCACACCACAGTACCAAGAAATTATACACTTACCTTTCATTAGATTAAAAGAGTTGCAAAAATACATTTTCTTTGGATTCCACGGATAATAATCCTTAAAATCTCAGGAACTACTCCAATAATCTTAAAAATATTGGGTTTATAATCTGCCACAGACTTATAGCTGCTGGATACATTCTGTTTTCAATGACAATTTTTTGCCTTTTCAGATACTGGCATCAGTATAAAAAGTTATGCTAGTCAAACCACACTCAAAGACAAGCTGAGCAAAACCAGACTTAGAACTGGGAAAATACACTATTATGGGCTGTGATATAGTAACTATTGCTCCTAATACACCTAAGAAATAATATTGCAGCATTTACTCCTTAGTTCTTATGGCTTTTTGAGGGAGGAAACATTGTAATCTAATAATTTATTTTTATCTTTGTAAAGGTCACTACTTCTCACTCAACAAAAGATGGGCAAGAATAATTCAAATCTAAATTTTCCTGGACTGAATCTTTCACATTGTTTGCATTATGTTGAGTCTGTAGACAAATCAGTGGAGAACCCATTCACTTGGGGAAAACATTTTAAATAATTTGGATAAAGATGAGTGGCTCGGTTTATATCCTTCACTGTATTTGGTAAATTATGTATCTGTAATTTATTAAGAAAAAAACCCTTAAATTTAATATGAACATAATTTGAAGATAAAATTACTATTTCTGTAAATGTAATTCTGTAGGATGTCATATCTACTTGGTAGTAACTCACAAGGCACAGATGTCCTCTGTAAAAGAGCTCAACGTGTTTTTAATAAAGGTCTGAAACATTTACACTACATATTTGCCAGTGTCTAATAGCAAATGTAATAGAAATAAAAAGGAGCATGTTATCCCAAACACTGAATGGCAACAATATATTTTAATATTTGCAACACCAGATATCTGTGCTATGTGGCAGTATATGGACATTCCTCTTTTTAACTGTAAACATACACACTGTTAAAATAATCAAACAATACCAGAAACACAGGCTCTGAGCAGCCTGGTCTAGTTGAGGGTGTCCCTGCTCACTGCAGAAGGGTTGAACTAGATGACCTTTGGAGGCCCATTTTTGTAGGACCATTTTTGTAGGAATTTAATAAAGCAAGACTGAAGAAGCAAAGTCCAGAGATCTATACCATCTAGACATATGCAAAAATAAAATTCAATATAATAAAACCCTATACCACCAGAATTGAACCCTCTCCAGGTACTATAGCCTATTCATGCAGCAGTTTCTGTATAGGAAACACCAGATTTTGTTAAATCTGATTAAAAAAAAAAGCAACCTGTCCTTATTACTATTAAAGCTGCTGAAAACATGCATTCTGTTCTTCAAGATTTCTTTCAAACAAGTTTACAAAGTCAGATCCTACTATTTTACACTATGCCTCCCTCAAATTGAGGAAGCTAAAGGCTGAAGATAAACACAAGCACAGACAAAAAAAGTGGATGGATAGCAATGGTTGTTAAATTATTTTATCAATGCAAAACCTCACATATAAAACCTATACTTCTGTATTACTGAAGAGAGCTTTTATTTATTAAGGTCTTATACCAAATCACTTCAATACAGAGTTATGATGCAAAAAAATAAAACCTATTGCTTTAGACACTATAATTATTGGGAATCTACTAACTGTATTGATCAGAGACACTGGTAGTAATGGCTGCTCAGATACCTGCATTCCATGGATACAGCTAGGTGACACCTAAAATCACATTTCATAGTCTGGTATTGAATATTTCCTTTTATTTTACATCTGTTTTCACAAATCCACAATAGAGTATAAAAAGAATGTATATCTTTGCAGGAATTGTATTAAAAATAAGTCACATTTTCTAGTAAAGAAATCATATAAATTTTTTTTAAGTCTTGGTAGGTCAAAACTCAAAATCATCATTATATTTCAAAAATAAAGATGCTTCTCAATCATAAATGATTTTTTTAACAGAAAATATGAATTCAGCATAATGCTAAAACTAGAAGCATCAAGGAAACCAATGGAAATGAGGTATAGAACACTGTAATCCTTAAGGACATTCTTCACTTTGAGCATGTATTTAAATCCAGCTCTTTAGAGCAAAGTACATATGCACGTGCTTAAGTCCAGCTGACACTATATTTGCATTATTCCAGTGGGACCTTTGCACATGGTTCTGTGCTTAGGTAAATTAAGGTCTAGGGACTAATCCAAAGTCATTAAAGCAATACAGATTCCCCAGTGAATACCATGGCCTAGAAGTCTCATTCTATTTCTATTAGATACCTCTTTGGAAATGCAATTGCTTTATTATTGTTTAATGCATATTCAATCTTTTACATATTAATATTATTTTAATAATCCTCTTAAAATTCAAATACTTGTGTCAAACTATATTCTACCTCACCTGAGCATTACTGGGGTCTTCCTTGATCACAGCTGTAAAATCCTGAATAACTGTAGTCAAAACTGAATGCTCAAAGAAATGTATTCCATTTTTCATAAGCACATCTGACTTTTTGAGTTATACTGAAAACACTATAACAACAAAGTAGTACATTATATATTTCTCATTCTTATTATTTCTGATTATTAGAAGTCTTAACCAAGCATTAAAATAATCTATTGTTTTAAGATTTTCTTTTTTATACTTTTGTCCTTTAAGATCTACTTTAATTTCCAATAAAAGTGAAATAAAAAAGCAGTCATGCAAATTTATTAGTGGCTGATAATTTGTAGACATTCAGTAATTTATTGTATTGAAATTGCCAGCAGGAGTAACAGATATTAATTATTTCCATAGCACAGAATTATTACCAAAAAAAAAAAAGAAAAACAAAAAACACAGCACCCCACCACATGACTTATCTGTTCTCTGAACTACTTAGCATATATTTTCAAATACAGTTTACTACAGTTACACTAAGTTACTACATTATTGTAAAAATACTGAAGAATTACTTTGGCATAATCATCCATGGCCAACAACAACTGATTTTCTTCAAAATACAACTGAGCTCTCCTAAAATAAATGTCATTGTCTGTAGGGCTGTATTTTATTGCAGAGCTATAATTGATGATTTCTGACGTTTTTTCCTATAAATCTCAGCCACTGACAGGTATGTATCAGAAACAACCACACAAAATATAAAAAGCACAATTTAACAACCCAATACAATAAGGTTCTCCACTTCACGGGATAATTAACAACAATCAGTAGAAATAGAACATTATATTAGACAAAAAGTTGGGAAATCCTATTTTAATATGAGCAACTGTCCTTATGGTGCTGTGTTTTGGATTTGTGGCTAAAATGGTGTTGATCACATAATGCTCTTGCTGAACAATGTTTGCACAGTATCAACTCTTCCCCCTCCAGCCCCTCACTCTGCCCTTTCCCCTGGAGGTGGGCAAGAAAGTGGGAGGGGACACAGCTGGGACAGATGACTTAAGCAGACAAAAGAGATTATCCATACCATTTAATGTCATGCTCAGCAACTAATAAAATCGAGGTAGTGCAAGAAGAGGGAGCAGGGGCACGGGGGAAGTGAAGCATGTCTTCCAAGTCCATGTCCAATTAAAATTTCCTTTATTACAGCCTGTGATCACTGCCTCCTGTTTTGCTGTGCATCTTGCAGAAGAGTCTGTTTTCTCTGTTCCCATCCATTTGTAGCTGAGAACAGATTTCTCTCTTAAACTGATGTTTCTTTGCTTTCTTTGTTATCTTTCTTCTTGGAAAAACAGTATTTAACTCCAGCCTTTTGAGGTTGCTCCACTGCAGCAATGTCATTGTCACTATGCTCTTGTCCAGTTAAAGTAGGTTGTTTTTTCTACTGGTACTTCTGTCTGCATTGAATGAGAATCATCATAGATTTAATTCAATAGATGCTTGTCAGGGAAGCTTTTCCCAGTCTCTGTCTCAATCTCTGGCTTAACTATCTGTTGCTTCATAACCTGCAACTTTCTTATACTGGTTTTGAAATCAGCCAATGTATTTAACATAGTTTCATCTTTGAAAGTAGTCATCTCCAGAACTGAGATTGATCTTTTAATCAAAATTGTCTGTTAAAAAGACAAAACTTAATTTAGTTAGATGTTCATTTGAAATAAGATTTCTATATTACATTTCCTTAGTTTTAATAGACTGGGTTTTATTTTACATATAATTGTAAAGAAAAAGAAAAAAGCAACATGAGGACTAAGCTGAAAAAAATTATAGTATTTAATGGGGAAAAAAAGGTCTGCATACCTCAGGATATATGTCAAAGCAAAGAGATCTAAAACATTAATTTAAAGCTATTTGAAGCTCATAAAGGGCTAAAAATCCATCTGCTCTAAAAAGTATCACAAGATATTTTATTAAATGCCTCCAGTCCTTGTAAGAAAGTTAAATTTTAAAATCAAAAATGTATGCCACTGGTGGTGACATTTACAAAACAGGTGAACTGAAATATATTAATGAACTCAAAAGAAAAGACAGGAGGACTCTGTGTTTGGAAGTACTCTGCGTAATGTTTGGAAATTCCAATATATGGAAACACAGTTAATATCTGAATGGAATTAGATACTCTTTGTGCTCCTATACCTTAATCATCCGATAAAATCAAAACCAAAATAATATCCTCCTATGTTTTACTGCTATTAATTATGAAGCAAGTACTATTTGCAATAACAAGTACACTGCTTTAGTCTTTTTGTTAATTCCAGTACCCTAACTTGCACTACAGCAGAAGGCATAACAAAGTTTTGTCAAAGAAATTAAAATGCAAATTCATGTTCACTGCTTGAAAATGACAGAGGGAAACTCTTGTTACTAATAAATGAAAAAATAAATGAAGCATTGAATTTTTTTGAATAATTTTTAATTAGACTCAAAGAAGCACTTTTTCAATGCTTGGTTACAAACACCTGCTAAGAATTATTTCATTTAGAGATATATTGAAAAGACACTGAATCAGCCTTTATTTTGACAATCAATGAAAGAACTCCATTTAAGTAATTAAATACCTTTAATTCTTTATTTGTAGTAATGCATAACACCCTGTGAAGTTTTGAAAAGAATTTTTTAAAATCTCAATGTCCTAAGTGTGCTGTTTATTTTTTAGGAAAATTATATTTTTTAAAAAAATCTAAGCTTCATTCTGATTTATTAAAAAGCTGAAACTCAATGTGAAGCTATCATTTATCATTACATGTATCTATCATTAGCTGTCATTTCTCACCAAATCAATTAGACTGCAAATTGCATAAATATTGAATTATCACTTGGTAAAATCTTTTAATGAACTATGCATAGTTTTGCTAAAGGATTGCTAGCTCAATTAAACAGGACCACTCGTACCTGAACATGAAACTATTATTTTTAATATCAAGCATCAATGCTTACTTCAAATTGTAAATCTGGTATTTAAATTCTTTGTCATTGCACCCAAACTTCTACTGTGCTTCATGCCCACCTTGAAAATAACATGGTCACAACATTTTGCAGCAGGTCTTTATTGACTAAATGGAAGCTTTAATGTTAATTAACACATAGTCCTCCAAGGACAAATCTTTACCCATATATGTTGATCCACTCATTTCAGGTTAGCTAGAGTATGGACTACTCACACTTATCAAATGCCTATGAAGTTAACAGGAGTTCTCAATACAGAGCTATGTTCTCCTATTTAATGCAACCAATCCACTTAAAAAAAACCCCTTTGAGACTTTTTGAGATAGAAAAATATCAAACTCAATTTATTTCAGTGGAAGAATTTCTTCCACAAAAGCACAGTTCAGAAACAATGACAAGTAAATATTAAATAGTACTTCTGAGCTCCCTCTGTCAAAAAAGTCAGGCAAGGATCAGCATCTTCTTAGTAAATGTTTTGTCTATAAAAGAAAAAGCAAAATTATTCTGATCCTGATATGACTAGAACTTTCAGATGCATTCTCCTTTTAAAAGGAGAAATGTCCAAGGAAATCTGTAATTTCACCAAGAAAACCAACTCCACCTTCACCAGAGTGAAGGACTGGTATTTCTGAATATCTTAAGTCCTTTCCACTGTCAGATACCCAAAATTCCAAGACAGATTCAATGAAATTAATTACTATTATTAATAATGATATTAATCAGTATGATTATTAGACAGATTAGTATGAAATTAATTACATTAATAACTTTATGAATGGCAAATACACCTCACAAGTGCTGTGCTTGACTGATAAACACCAACTGATAAGTATGTTTAGATATGCATATGTATATATACACATATATAAATAAAATTCTGTAATAAATGTTCTACAGCTATTTCTTTTGTTCCTGGCACCAATAAAAGGAAATATATATTTGAAAGATCTATTACTTCTGCCAAGCTTGTAAAACTAATTTAGAGATTAGTAGAAACAACTATTAACATATATCACTTAAACACAAATTTTACAAGATTGATATATAAAAGTGTAAATAATATTTTTTATTTAACAGAATAGAAATTACATTTTAATGTTTTGCTATTGTTCTTCTAGCTTGCTTTATAGTATAATATTTCAGTTCTCACATATAGTTCTTACTGTACTAGAAATTACAAGCACAGTATGCAATAAATAGTGAAATGTGCAATATATATATAAAAGAACAAGAGAAAACACTCAATTTAGTGTATTCTTTTATCCTATATGCATGTAAATAAAAAATATAATAAGGAACATCTGAGATTTCTCAACACATTGGCATATGCCAACACTGACATCTACTGGTGTCAATCCATTTTGGATTTTTTCCTGCAATCTAGATTAAGTTTCTTAATACATTCATGGAACTAAAGCATGTAACTTCTGTTGCTTGCAATTCCACTGTCAGATGTTCATCTGCTATAGTCTTAATTCTCATTTATGCTAATTGCAATGTATTTCCATTTTAAGACCTATTTAAATTAGCAGATTATTATGTAAATGGCAGGGTCTCAACCTAACTTAGAACTAGCCATCTGACTTAGCAAACAAAATGCCTTCTGAAGTATATTTGGACATTAAAAGGGAATTCTTAAAATGTAGCTCTAGCCCAGAAGTTGTGGGTCTCACAGAGAAAAATATGATAGATCTGAGAGTAGTTCTTGAACTCTTTCTGGAGTGTTCCTTTCTTCAAGTGGAAGCTTTGACCAAAAAAAATTTATTTCTTAAATTAAAAAAAAAAAAAAAAAAAAGCAGGGACTGAAAACCTAACTTTTGACAAGTGTTTCACCATCCTAGTTTCTGTTTTTGTTTATTTTTTTTTTTAATCTGAGTATTTGGTGATATATTGGGTTTGTATAGCAAGGTTTTGGTAGCCAGGGGGAAGGGGATGCTACAGGGGTGACATCTGTGAGGAGTTTCTAGACGCTTCCCTATGTCCAATAAAGCTAATGCCAGTGAACTCCAAAACAAACCTGCCATTGGCCAAGGCAGAGCACATCAGCAATGGTGGCAGCATCTCTGGGATAACATAGAAATGGGGAAAAAAACCACCCTGAACAAGGATTGTGACCCTGCAGGGGGACCCACGCTGGAGCACTCAGTCACTGGGAGGACTAGACCTCTTAGAAGAAACCCACATTGGAATAAAGAACTGTAGCCCATGGGAAGGACTCATGCTGGAGAAGTTAGCTGAGGACTTTCTCCTATGGGAGGGAGCCCACACTGGAGCAGGGGAAAAGTGTGAGGAATCCTCTGCCTGAGGAGCAATGAGCATCAGAGAAAGCGTGTGATGAACTTACTTCAACCCCCATTCTCCATCCTCCTGTGCTGCTGCAGGGGAGAAGACAAAGAAAATTCAGAGTAAAAATAAGCCCAGGAAGAAGGAAGGGACGGATGGAAGGCATTTAAGATTTTACTTTGTTTCTCATTGTCCTATTTGATTGGCAATTAATTTTTTTTCCCCCAAGCTGAGTCTGTTTTGCCTATGTCAACTAATTGGTGAGTGATCTCTCTTTGTCCATATCTTGACCTACAAGCCTTTTTTTATATTTTCTCTCCCCTACCTAGCTTAGAAGGTGGAATGATACAGCAGCATTGGTCCAGTCAGAGTCAACCAACCACAGGTAGTTTTAGCTCTTCAAAGTGGGTGTCTACACAAAAGCAATGTCAAGTGAAGTTATAAAAGATATAAAAACATATAAAACAATAAAAGTATTCCTTAGCATTTGACAGTTTAAAGTGTTTTAAATGAAGAATGAATGTAAAAAGATGTCCCTCTTTTAGGGCACTTCTGTCATAAGTAGTTTTCAATTCAAGGAGTTTATACTAGGCAATCAACTGAATTTATGCAAAACAACATTCAGACTTCACTTCTAGAAGAGAGAAGCAACATGGGGGAAAGCTTCAAGTAATAATAGTACTAACCTAATAATAGTCTGTTAGTGTTTTGTTTCCATCTGCTGGTAAAAAACTGTAGTATCAGAACATCTTAGGGAGATGCAGGAATTCCTGCATGAAGAAATCTTAATAAACATAACAAGAAACTACAAATCTGTTAAAATTTTTGTAGTATATTTATGAGGAACAAGTTTGACTATTCACATATAACCTTCATAAAAATATGTTTAGGCTAATACTTGACTTCATGGCTAGAAAAGTAGCTTTATTAACTCTTAGATAACTGATGCCTGCAGAGTATCCCAAGATTAAACAGGAGAGCAAAAGCAAAGCATCTTTGATATCTGATGAAATGAACTGAATATGTTTAATCCCAGAAGAGAATTATAACTGAGCTTGGGAAGTTTACATCTTGATAAATTGATCCACCCTGTTCCACAAGTGTTTTTTTATAGGCATGAATGAAAAGTTATATA
>JANHGL010001241.1:20669-30986 GCA_024611195.1 Ceyx melanurus
TGTAATTATTTAAATTAAAATAAAAGTCTTTGTAATTATTTAAATTAAAATAAAATTCTTTGTAATTTAAATTAAAATTCTTTGTAATTTAAATTAAATTAAAATTCTATCTTAATTGCATTACCATTCCTACTCTTGTATAGAAGTGTATCATTTCACTGAATAAGCTAATTGAATGCTTTATCAGTGTAAACTGAAATATTTGGGGTATGCTGCAGGTAAAGGTGAATGTTTTTACAGCAGGTACTCTCCTAAAACAGACTATCTATCATTCTTTGAAAAAAGGGGACATGAAAAAACAATACTACGTGTGTGGCCTACATTGCCTTCATTTAATGCACTAAATACTGGTTTTTTAGAAAATTGTGCAGTTTCTGCACCATTGATAATCTGACAGTAAGTATTTATTGAAGGTAAAACACTCATTGTCTGTTGACACTATTTGTTTTAATATATAATCTTGCTAACCAAATGATCTTTAAGCAATGCAGATAAGCAATGGCATGCAAAGGGTCACTTGAATGCCAATTTGACTGTTTCATAAACTTAAGCATTCTTTTCCCATGACTATTCTCAGCTACTTAATTGAAAGTATTATCCATTTACAAACTTTAGGCCTGCCATAAAAAGGCTCTCTTCTGTATCCAACAGACCTTTCAGGACCCCAAGAACAACAAAAGCTAATAATTAAAGCTTTTTTTTCTTTTTTTCCTCTTTTTCTCAATAGAGAAATGAAGAAGCAACCTAAGGTAGATCTAAACAAAGCTATCTATAAATATCTTATTAGTAGTGAAGACCATAAAGCTGGAGAGTCTCACTTGACATGAGATGGACAGGATCAGTTAAATTAGGACATGGTCTGTACTACTTTTGTAATCTGCACTCCTACTACACAATGACAGATACAACCTACGACAAGAGCAAGGTAATAAGCAGTTGTCCTGAAATTACAGCTCTCCATGTAAAATCTCCTGAATTTCAGACAAGCACTGACTGTAATACAAATTCAAGTTAATGAATTTTTAATACATCCTCTCTATTTAAAGATGATGACTTACAGCTGGCATTGCTTATATTAAATTTGTGGTATTTTCCATTGTTTGTTTTTAATTATTTTGATTAGATTATCCTTGGATATGGACAAAATCAACCCCCACATAAGCAACTTCAGTTTCTGCTGCAGTCAAGAGAAGTTTCATCTACATACAGCAGGATTGAAAAGGCTCTCTGGATTTTAAAAACCATAAATCAGAATTATTTCAAGGAGAAAAATCCCAAATTAGAACTAGAGATACCAAACAAAACTTAGTATTCTAGATCAGAATTTGCTAGTGTTCAGATGCAAATTTGTGAGGATGTCATTATTTCTTCTCCAAACCTATCTATCATTTTCTCCACTAACTTAATATATTTTCAGTATCATAACAATGAAATAAGATTTTTAAAATTACTTTGAAGGCCAAGGATGAAAAGATTTTTGCAAGTCGTGCTCCTCTTGTAACTATTTCTGAACTTCATCTAATTTTTAATATTGGTTTTCCTTCTACCTGTAGCATGTCCAAGGATGGAGCCCAAAATATTTGTGAACAGAAGATAAACACAGTGCTACAAACTAAGTTTTGTCCTGAAAAAAAAAGATTTATCTCTAAATATGAAAAGTCCACTTTATTGGCCAGCTCTTCTTGATGCTCCTTCTGTAAGGCTTCATTCAGCCAAAGGAAACAACTGTTGTGACCAATTGCCTTTCTAACTGAGGTTCTCAGTCACATCCCTGGTTAAATGAATCAAAAAAACATGGGAATTTCATCTTTTTCCACTTACATGCTTTATTTATCCCAGAATATATCTCGGCACAAAGTCTATGTCTAACAATAATTTCAAAAGTATTTAAGTTCCTAGAAAAAAAAAATCACTGCATGAAATAATAATGGAAATTTATAGCTCATAGACAAGCATCAAGTAAAAGATACCAAAAACTGTAGAAGATACCTAAATGAATCACTATCTTCTCAAAAAACTTATTCAAAATTTAATTGGTTTCATATATTAATTTTTGTATTCAACACCACTGTTTATATCAGCATATACATAAGAAAATACAAAGGAATTAAGTCAGATATATGATGTTTATCAGAGAAACTGGAAGTCAATCCAAATTTTACATAGAGAAACAAGGCTAATAAAAATAAGGAACATAGAAAAATTTGAAAGTAATATGTCTACTGAAAAAATGTATCATTAAAATGAGCCAAACATTGGACTATGATTTTTGCTTTTGAATGTCAAGTAAATGTTTTTGTCATGATCTCTTTTCCCAATGAAATGTCCCAATTAAATCTTAAATCTCCCAATTTAAAGGAAAAAAAAAAGTATATATATTTAAATTACATAGTACTGAATCAGGAAACTGTTCTGTTGTCAACTATTATTTAGAAGCAAGAAATAACCTTAATATATTCTTAAATATTGTAAAAACTACAATCAGTGACATTGTGCTGTATGTTGTTTACACATCATTTAACATATCTGGTTTAGTAGTCAACAGATCAGCTGAAGTTGCAGACTCTTCTCTTAAAACTACCTGCAAAAATCTTTATTAATTATACAAAATATTATAGCCAAGTAAAAATGGCACATGAGATTTCCATTACTGGAGGATCAGAAAGTTTTCTGACCTATATTGTATATTTGCAGACAAATATTATATGGAAATTTCAAAGCACAGTGTTTTTTTCTAATTTAGCAGAATTTTTTTAAAGTAATATAATTTTCATCCATTTTCTTCAACAGAACTCTGACCTATGTAGCAAATAATTTTTCTATCACTGAAGTAGCTAAGAAATATGAATCCTTACCTGTGACAGAATGCCTGCAAACTGCTCAGGCTAACATCAACAGGTCACTTAGGGCTCTACTTCATGTCCACTGTAGCCCCGTTGCAGGATGCAGTGCCAGGACTGATGGGGACATCCTCTCATCTCCCAGAGATCCCTTGTCCCTTAGCCCTCTGGGGTAAACTAGCAGCATCTTTGGTTCTTGGCCAAGAATTGATCAGGTTGAAAGTTGGTTGCTAACAAAAAATTCTAGGCATGTGCCTACCTCTGACTCTTTCTCCATGCAGCTTGAAGAGACATAATGAGGCCCAAACTCCAGTCAGCTGAAGAAGAAGCAGCTGAAGAAGAAGAAGCAGCTGAAGAGGAAGAAGCAGCTGAAGAAGAAGAAGAAGCAGCTGAAGAAGAAGCAACTGAAGAAGAAGAAGCAGCTGAAGAAGAAGCAACTGAAGAAGAAGAAGCAGCTGAAGATGAAGAAGAAGCAGCTGAAGATGAAGAAGAAGCAGCTGAAGATGAAGAAGAAGCAGCTGAAGTAGCAGCTGAAGAAAGGCTCCAGACAATTCAGATAGTTTCCCATTTTGACTAAACCTCTGCCTTATCACTAAACCTTGAACCAATATATTCACAAATATCAGGCCACCAAAAAGCATCCTACTCGTGTGTGTCTCATCCTCTTTTCGTTTTGGTCCCTTTATCTCTTTGTTTTCAACACATGTGCCTGTTTTCTCATGTAGCTTATCCAAATTGAATATCTCATTTATTTAGGTTAGGCCAAAGCCTAAATGAGATATTTCTGCACATTATACTGCCTAGTGAAAACATATCCCCTTCTTGATTGTCCTTCTGTTTGTAAACATAATAAATAGTGTTATTTTGTTTTACAATAAGTATATACAATGACTTTAAGGCCAAGTAATAATTTAAATCAAAGCTGAAGAAGGAACCAGGTTAGGGTTTCATCTTATTATCTAGTTATAGCCTAGAAATACCAGAAAGCTAGAAACCAACAATATATGGAAAAAAATAAACATTATTTGGTCTAGCAACAAAATTTTCCTCTGTGGTACTGTCTCTATAAACTTGATAGGTGTTCTTTACTGAAAAATTAAGAGTTTATAATCTAATGGCAGTTTTTGTCACATGTGTAAGATTGCAGAACCAAAAGGATATTGAGCATTATGCCATTTCCCAGGAAGGCATCCACTTGTTAAATGCAGTTTAGGATTCTATTTATACAGTTTCACATGTAATCTTCTTTCCAATCTCATAAAGACAAGCCTAACCCAACATCTGACCGAATGAACCTTAATTTGTTTCTTCCTCTAACCTTAAGCTGCAAGACCAGAATGAAGACCTGTTTTATGGAAAAATCTTCTTTTAAAGGGCAGGTGGGAAGGAAACAGCTTGCAGGCCTCAGTATATTCTAAAGCATCAAAACCTTAAGCATGGGAAAACTATTTCACAATAGTACTGAACCTGCTTACCTGCTTGTTATACAAACCAGCTCATCTGTAGGACAAAATTCACTTTCTGCTACTTGAGATTTTTTCTGAACTACTGGTGTCATCTGAGAGGGGAAAATCAATGTAAGAGGTGAATTTACAGTATTTTTTTTAAATACACTTTTGTGTTCCCTGGCAGGTAATTCAGGACACTTATTTACTATATTCAAATTTTCTTTAATCATCCATGAATTTAATACAGCACCTAGAACAATGTATCAATTTTATCTTAATCCAAATATTTCCTCAACAGCTAGCTAGATTTCAAAATATATATACAGTAATTAGTAAAAGAACTACAATGATTAACATTAAATGATCATATTTATATAGACTTCTTATCAATGATCTGGTCTGTTCTCCAAATTGCACTTGCAAGAAGAAATTGCAAAATGTAAGAAGAAACATACATTAGAAATGTATATAAAAATAGTTATGATCTTTTAAATCAAGTAAATCATTAATGCCTCTAAACATTAAGGAATTCCCCAAACATATCTAAGTTTAAATATTTGTATTTTTTAAAGTTTGAATGAGATTAATAAAATGATGGGCACTAATATATATGAATATAGATTAATGTCTTACTATTCCATTGCCCTAATCAGCATCCTACTTACAAGCAAAATTCTTTATATGCAGCAGCTGGAGAATGAAACCCCATAAGAAAAATAATGAACAAGAGACACGAAAGGAAAAGAGAGAAAACTAAATGTATACTTTTGATTTATTAAGTACCAAAATGTTTTCAAGGACTACTTCATTTCCTTCCCAGTTTTATCAGTTTAAAATATGAACTACCTATCTTAACAACTCTGCAAGCAAATAGAAGCACCATTAACTTATTATATTTTAACATTCCTAGATAAAGCAGAATGTTACCAGGCTTGCTTGGTGATAACTTGGCAGGACTTGAGATTCAGTTTTTATTTCCTCATGTTCAATTGGTGCCTGCTGTATAAGCAAGAGAAGAAACATGAATGCTAGAAAAAATATTATTCATACTACCTTGCAAAATCAAAAAAATAAATATGCATAATTTAAAGTTCAGGTCTTCCTTACACAAAATAGTTTGAAAGCAACGAGGACATTCAGACAAATGGTCCTAGGCTCATATTTTGCAAATATTTACACACATTTAACTCTTTGCTATAAATAACTTCTTTATGGAACTGCTTATAGAAGTTTAAAAACTGGATGCAATTCTCAATTAATCATTTCCTCCACAGAAAATTATAATAACACTAGCAGAATAACTACTAATTTTTTATTTGTTCTTATTTGTATAAGTTACCAGACTTATGATTCTTTCTTATCAAAGGAATGGTTACAGGATATCCATATCAAAAGAAAAACAAACAAACAAACAACAAAAAAAAAGGAAAATATAATGCAGCAACATCTCCCAAAAGAGATGACAACTTTAAAGGGTAACCCTGGTTAGCATACATGTGCTTAACTCAGCACACACGTACTTTACCCTCTGCTCCATACACTGGCTTGAGGAATCCAGATTTAAAGATAACAACAACAAACAAGCATCACACAAATGATATTTGATTTTAGAATGCACTTTTTAAAAATAGCCACAGAAATGTTAAATGTTTCTGGGGAAAATATTGCAGAGACAAGTTGATGCAAAAATGCATTAAAGCTGTCAGCTGAGTATGTGTTAGAAACGGTCATGTCAGGAAAAAAATCCTTTGCTGGTACTGCAAATGTCCATTTGCTCTTTATGTAAGAATATTCCAAACAGTAGAATTTGTATGACATTGAGTGCATTGTCAACCTAACAATCTAAAAATATCTATTTTTTAATGCATTTTTTGTATTTACATTTTATATCATCTAAAAAGCATATTCTGAACTGCAACCATTTTTTTCCTGGTGCATTAGAAAATGAAAAAAGGAGCTGTCTCCAAACCAATACAGAGTGAATATTCTACCCCAGAAATGTGGGCTATAAAGCAGTAAAAAGCTTGGGCCCTGCAGATGATTGGACATGTTGGTGTTTTGCTAAATAAACTAATGTAGTAACAACTCAGACTAAAAGGAACAGAGTCAGCATTATCTTCACAAGCTGGATCAACCAACCTTCCTCTTCTTTGAAACATCCATATCTTCAAACACAGTGTTTACCATGGACTATTAATTATTACAGTCCATTCTAGCCAACTGTAATTCTTTCTCCAGACAATTTATTAGCCAATTCATAAACCAGAGAAATTATCATAAAGCTTTGCATTCGACATGATTGGATCCACTTACGTTTCTAAACTATTGCATAATATGTAAATGAGAGGTTTACATATTAATTTTCCTGTTCTGTCAAAACCAACAGAATTATATGAGCAAATATTATCTTAATTTCATTTTAGACACCTGTATATGTTGTGTGACTGCTTTCCTTTGTTGGGTGCAGTGTCTTCTCTTTTGTCCAGTCCCCATGGGAGAATCACAAGCACAATATTATTGTTATTTTAAGAAAATTATGTGTACTTTCTCTGTACATACTATGGATGGCTGTGTTTGCAGGAACAGAAACAAGGCTAAAGTGGCACATCTAACACTGGGAAATAAGTGTTGAGAACTGTGACAACTCTTCATTCCTGTGGGAATCTCTTCTTGGGTGTTCTGCCCATTCTTGAGGAAGCTGATTCCTGCACCTGTAGTTTAACCTTGTGATGGAAACTTCTACTACACTTTAAAAACCAGCATCACCAGCCATAGCCTGTGGAAAACCATTTAGGTACCAAATCACCTTGATAATTCATTCAAAAACATTTTTATCTTTTCAGTCATTCTGGTATGTTTGTGGTATATTTTGTAGCTGAAAAGACTCTGAGCAACCTGACATATAGAAAATTAAGGTGGTGCTATTGTTTGGATTTATTTTTTTTATAATTACCTCTACATTTATCTTACTTAAATATTTTCATCCAGTATTTCTTTGATAGTTACATGCTATTAAAATTATTTTCCTCTATGATTTGACAAGAAAAGTGTCTATCAGTAGTGCAGAAAAGACTGATAAATATTTTCAGTAAATATAGATGTGTGAACATACAATTTTTAAGATCATTCTTTCAACATAGTGAATTTATACAAAGTATTTATACACAAACAGCTGAACACCCTGTGCCACTATGACAAATCTCAAAACACTGAGATATCATAAACTATCTGAATAAAACCAATTTGTTCTCATATTATTACAGCATCTTACTGATCTAATGAGGATTAGTCTCCCTTTTTGTTAGACTTCAGGGTAAAAAGTCCTTGCTCCATAAAACCTGTAGCATTTTTAAACAAGCATGTGTGGTGTTGGCCTAATGTTCACAGGGAGTTGGAAAGGGCTGGCAGATAAAAGGTAGCAAATGTGCAACCAAATTGTTTTTAATTAATTACTTGCACTATTAACATTGAAGAAATTAACAGCTATGTTTCAGAAGTCCACAAATGTAAACCACCTTGAAAACCTCTGGAGAGTCTGTTCCAGTGCTCTGTGAACCTTACAGTAAAGAAGTTCTTCATGTTGAAGTGGAAATTCCTGTAAATTTCTTACTTCATTAGAAGAGGCAAATATTGAAGCTCAGAGAAATATAAATAAACCATGCATAATAATAAAAAATTGCTAGAATCTGCATCCAATATATGTCATTTAAGTTCAAAAGACACCTGCTGCAAATGCCTTTGACTAAAAAAATATAATCAGCAAGGGTCTCATTCATCCTTACTAACATCCACATGTCCATATAAAAAACAAAAAGCATCAAAGTGCACCAAAAGTCACCACCAAGAATCAATTTTATTCTGAGCCTGATTGGTGTCAGTTCTAGAAATAAAGATTGCAGGACTCCAGAGGTCAGATTTTCAAAGCAGCTCCCACTTGAGAAAAATCAGGTCTCTTCAATTTTAAAATATCAGGACTTGCTAGAAACTAAACTTTGAAAATCCTACCTAGAACACAAGACATGTTTACAGAAGAGTAGGAAGAATCACACAAATCAACACCTTAGTAGTCTAGTAGACAAATGAGTAGTCTAGTTAAGAAATTAATTAAAAACCCTCTGTCTCTCTTACAGATGCTTACATGATCTACCCAAGTGTGACAATCATTTGTCTTACAAAAACCTCAAAAGCTAAATAATAATACAAGAAGCAAAACTTCTAACAATATCCCAAATGCATTTAATGCACTTTTTAGTCTGCCAGACTGGAGCATGTCACCTTAAAAAAGGGAAAGAAAAAAAGGTACTAAATATAAGCAATATAAGAAAAATAGCACCCTTTAAAGAGCTTATGTTTTCATATATTTTGATATTGGCTCTTTTTCATTTTTAAGGAACATCAAAAAACTGTCAGAAGAAACAGTGAAGAAGATTCTATGATTTGTTAGCATCTTTATTTATTTGTTTTGTCTGGCTTCTGTGTTGTAACACATTGTAGGAGCTGGGGGGAAAAAAATATACAACTCTCATAAAAGTAATATTTACCCAAGAGAGAAATATTGCTCTTGTTCTGGTTCACTTAATTCCATCTTTATGTTGTGGTTCTGGCCAAGAACACTCTCCAGGAGTTCTTTGATCATCTGATCTGAAGAAGACAGAGAAGTAGACTGCAGGGAAGCAATTATTTCATCAATAGACTTTGCAACCACTTTCACAGGCAATGCTGGTGTGGAAGTGAGCTCTTCAGCTTTACTCTGCTGGAAGTTCTCATGTATTTTTGAAGTGTCTGGTCTAGTCTCATCTCTTGCCTCTTCCAACTGTTCTTGAGCAGACCTCACACCTGGCTGCTTGCTTCTTTTTATCTAAAGCACCCTTCCCCATTCAGCAGCTAAATCTCGTTTTGCTTTTGAAATCACTCTGCTTCTCTTCTTACAGCCTTCTGGGGTTATTTTTCCCTTTCTTGAAATACTTTTATTTGTATCAGAATCTGTAGAGCTAAAGTCATCACTGTCTTTAATCACAGCATCTATTTCTTCAGTTGTATCTCTTTTAAAATGTTGGGGTTCCATCTGTAGCATATACAATCTATCCTTTACTGACAGATTTTTTTTTCTTTTCTAATGAGATAGGGGAGATATTAACATGAAAATTAGACCTGAAGCAGCTTGTCTTCTGAGGTGATACTGTTTGACCATTACAATTTTTTTAGTAGTACCTGCAAGCAATGCTATAACTGGTAGTTTTACAACTGAACTTTCATGACTAAAAGTGATATTTTCTCTGATAACTTTTTCAGAGCAACTTCTCTGATTTTTGTCAGCACTGCTTTCTTTCAAAGACTTATTTTGAGTCATCACCCTGAGATCAAGAGATTGTTTTTGCATGTCTAGTACTTCAGAATATATCCTTCCTCTCAGTCACTTCAGAACACCCAATGAATTAATTAGGAATATATTTATTTATATTCATTGCAGGCTTATGTGGACTCTTTGACCTCTGGAGAGGATAGTGTTCTTATCTGATGCAATTGATCTGGTGTTAAATCTTCCAATAAGGGCTAAATGTTCACGTTGCTCAGAACAGTAACTATTGCTTGTTTGATCTTCAGACTATCCCACTGAGATCCCCAGCACAGAGTCTCATGTTCCCTAATCATATTCGACTCTTCCACATAACTCAGTCAAAAGTCCTCATGGCTTCTAGCGTTATCCTCTTGTATTCAGCCTGTAAATTCAAACAGAAATTAGGTCTTGTATTTTATATACCAACACAGAAAGAAAAAAAAAAAAAACAAAACACAAAGTTGTTTTTTTTTTTAAGGGCCTCTGATTTTAACAAGACTGCTCTGAACAGGTATAATTAAGCACCAGCATTGGCTATTAGCATTTCACCTGTGGAAACAACTGAAACATTTGTGTTTTTGAGGGCATAAAATGGGAGTTGGACAGAAACTCCAAAGGAAAGGGAAAAGGGAAAAGGGAAAAGGGAAAAGGGAAAAGGGAAAAGGGAAAAGGGAAAAGGGAAAAGGGAAAA
>JANHGL010001244.1:0-111099 GCA_024611195.1 Ceyx melanurus
CTAGGTGACCCTGCTCTGGCAGGGGGGTTGGACTAGATGATCTTCTAGGTCCCTTCCAACCCCTAATATCTGTGAATTTCAGCCGGTGCTGTCAGGAGGGAGTGGGTGGCAGGGCCGTTTCCACCAGGGTCTCTCTGACTGGCAGGGGCCTGGAACAGCTCTGTTTCTGCTCAGAATAGAATGCCACAGGCAGAGACACTTTGGTTTTGCTAAAAGCAAACAGAGTTGCTAAGAAACGAGTGTTGCAGAGACAGAAATGGTCGGCGGGGCCGAGGGCTGCCCAGGGTGTCTGTTGGATGGAGTGGCTTGACCAACATGGCCACAGGGCTAGTGGAGAGGAGCAGGGTGATTCCCTAGTCCTTCCAGCAGGAATCCCATATGTTGCTCCTTAAATCTTGCCTCCATCAGGCATATTGGTGATGGGGGTTGACAAGCTGGGGGTATAGGAGGGGCAGGGCACACAAAGATCAGAGGATTTGCAAAGCTGGGGAGGCTTAGTAGAGAGGAGGCTCTGAAGGATGCTCCACTGTCCCTGTCTCTCAAAGCTGGGAGTAGCAAAGGAGGTTAGTGAGTGGATACCATCCTCATCTTTGCTCCTGAAGGTCCAGTCATGTCAGCCCTTTCTTAGTACTTTGTTTCTTGGCCAAGTCATGAAGGTGTGTTGTGTTTCCATAGACTCTGGTCATGGTGCCCCATCATGACAAGGGTCAGTGACCTCATTGGTACCAACTTTCTCAGGGTGTGGGAACACCTCCCTGTGTTGAAGTTGCTGTGGAGCTTCTGGAGACAGTGTTCACCTGTCCACAGGCAGTTTCACCTGTTCACAGGAGCCAAGTTTTTGCCTCCACTGTGTCCCAAGTTATACAGTTAAACTTTATCTACCTCAATTTCCAATGCTAGGAGATGATTTTTCCTAACTTTCTTATCAGATGATGTGCCCCATGCACTGTACCCCAAAGGTGGCTACATTTCATCTTGGTTGTGACCATGTGCACAGGGTTTTGCCTTGAACAGTGTTTAGAGAGCAACATGGATGGAAAAGTTTGCTGGAACATGAGACATTCAAAGGACTGCTGTCCCCTTCTGGAGCATGGGGCATGTTTCAAAGATTGAGGGACCAGAGATGATCATCCCTGCTCTCCAGTGGATTGCTGTTATTGTTAGGTGTGCTCTTCAGGAAGGTGAGCTTGAGGGGAAAAACAAAAAAAGAAATATTAAAATAGAAGATAGAAGCAAAGCAAATGAACACTGAGCCAATCCAGTTAATAAAGGATGCCAGGAGTTGGTGTTAATTTGTGTCTGATTTAAAGTGCCTGGTGGGTGGAGAGAACAGCCCACAAGAAGCAGCTGGGCTCCTCTTCCATCCCCCAAGCCTGCTGTTGGTGCGGCGTGGTGGGGGAAAGAGGAGCACACAGTCAGGCAATTCAGCCCCACGCTGTCGCTCTTCGCAAGGCAGAGGAGAAGGGAAGGAGGGAGAGGGAAGCTCAGCCATCCAGTTCTCCTGAACAGCACCAGCAGCAAACACTCTGCTCCTGCTCTCCTGGACAGGGTCAGCTCGTCCCACCCACATTTACCGGCCCTGTGTCAGGTGCCAGTAGGCAGCCCTGACAAAAATGGGGCTTCAGCTGGTTGTTTTGGTGGGGTGACTGGTGCTGGGTGGGGAGGGGAGTGCTCTAACCAGCCGTGGGGCTGGCAAGGTTCACACTGATTGCTGTGCTGGGTAAGACAGAGACAGGTTCCCCACTGATGTGGCTTCACCTGAACCAATAGGTGGTACCTGGATTTGCTCTCCATGGGAAGATCTCCACAACCCTTCAGTTCTTCCAGTGAAACCCAAGAGGACAAAGCTGCTGTTAATGTCCATCCTCTCCCTTGCAGGCTGTGTCTGTTCTCATAAACCAGTGAGGGGCTGAACGCAGACACGAGTGTGGTCCTGTGATCATCCAGACTGTTCAATTACCTGCACACTCCCTGGTGCAGTTCTGGCCCGAGGTGGTGCCAGGGCACAGTCTGGTGGATGACTGAGCCAAGGGACTGTCTCCCACAGGTCTGTGAGATGAGGCCAGCCCAGTTCAGAAGTGTGTGGCTGCAAGCTGTGCCATGCTCGGTCCTAGAGCCAAAGACCAGCCCCTTTGCTAGGATAGACATAGCCTGTGGAGACAGACAGCAAAAGGGCAAATTAGCATTTAGTTGGCATCTGAATTTCTGTTCTTCAGGAACAAAAGGAGGGCCATCTGCTCATTGTGTCTCGCACGGGGTGGGGGCTTTCGTTGGCAACCAAACTGTGCTGGATTGCAGCCTGCCCCTCAGTGTGGAGGTGGCTGCAGCCCCCCAGGTATTGTCCTGGGAGACTGAGGGCATCCACCATGCCCCACTGTGCTAGGTCAGCCTCCCTTTGATGATCTTCATCTCCTGGCACCTTCCTAGAAGGATTGCTCGGCCCTCCTGCATGTCCTGGCCCATGGAGGCTGGTTCCTGGGCTGCACATGTGGTTGGTCATAGCAGGGCTGCTGGGGAACACCTGGGTCTCTGTGTACTCCTTCTGCTGAGGTTTCTCTAAGCAGTGCTGGGCTGGAAGCAGGATGAACAGTCTCCAAATCTTTCTCCGAAGGAAATGGGAAGCAGAAGAATTGCCAGCACATGGCTGTGTAGCTGAGATCCCCTCTTAGGTCTTGGGTAGAAACCTAAATGCAGCCTTTTTGTCTGCAGAGCTCCAGCTCCCCCCCAGCTCTTCTCTTCCCTCCTGTCTGCCTGTCCTTCGAGCTGGAAGTGAAAGCTCATACCAATGAAAAAGCATGTGAAAATCACAGACTCTGCTGTCACCCCTGTGATGAAGCATCACTCCAGCCCGTCTCAGAATAAATATAAACCATCCTTCTTCAATCCTTCATCTTCATCAAGGCTGCACACAGACAGCTAACTAACCCCATCCCCAAAGCAGCACGTTCTCCCTGCTGCACAAATCACTCCAGAACATCCTCCATCATCTCCTGTGATTAAACAGAGCCTGAGAAAGTGGGAAGAGTCTTTTGCTTACCAATAACCCTCGTGCTTGCCCCTCACCAATAAGCCATCTCCTCTCCCGTGTCACATAGCTCAAGAGTTCCTGGAGAGAGGAGTGGAAAGGGGAAAAGCAGACATCTGTCTGGTGTATGCAAATCCTGAGCTGCTTGGGAGACTGAGAGATGAGATGTGAGGAATAACCCTGCCCATTAGTGCCTGTGCTATGGTTGCATACTCCTGCCAGCCTGGATCCACTTAGGATTTGACACAGGGGAGCCTACGAGGCAGCCTCTGCCCTGAGGAATCTCCAGGAAGAAGGGGGAGGTCTCCAGTGAGCAGAAAAGGCAGGCACTCTTTGCTGCCCAGCACGATGAGCTCGGGTGCAGCTCTGCGTGGGTGTGGACACCATGCTCCAGAAAGGTTTAGCCATTGCCTTTCTGGGCTGCAGGCACACGTTCCTGGGTTATGTCCAATTTTTATTCTCCAGGTATCCCCAGGTCCTTCTCTTCAGAGCTGCTTTCAGCCCATTCACCCACCAGTCTGTACTGATACTGGGGATTGCCCCAACCCAGGGCCACCCCAGGGCATCTGGATGCACAAAAGGCTGAAGGAAGGGCAAAGAAGAGTTGATACTTCTGAGAGTAGCAGTTGCACCCAGACTGCTGTGGTTAATAGGGACTGATGGACTTGTCCTCCACAAATTCTCTAATCCGTTTTGGCACTCTTTTATACCTTTAGCCTTCACAGCATCCTGTGGCAATGAGGTCCCCAATTGGATTATGAGCTGGGTGAAAAAGTGCTTCCTTTTGTTTGTGCTCAGGCTGTGGGCCAGTGAGGGTGGCTTTCTGCGTCACGAGGCTGCACTCACTGCTGCTCCCCAGCTCCCTCCAGGCCCTTGGACAGAAGGTGCTGTAGAAATTCACATCTTTATCATTCTTTCCTTTTGTAAGTTCAGGCTTCTGCTGCTCCAAGGTCATGGTTAAATCCCAAACCACTGAAACTTGGGGCTTTAAAGGGGATTGGGGATGTTCCTGATTCTCTCCACCTTCAGGGTCTGTGCTCAGCTTAGTAGAAAGGTCCTGTCTGCTCAAGATCAGATATTTCTACCCTCTCCAAGCCACTGGGAAATTCCTGTTTGCCCATGTTAGTGTAGTACCAGAAGAGACCAAAGCCCTTCATTTCAGGCTGTGTAGAAGCAGCTGGAAACACTCCCATAGCCAGAGCACTCCTGCAGTTCCTCTTGCGCCACCCACCCTATGGAGAGTGAAAGGGTGGAAGGGGATGGTCAGGGGTCTGTTTGCACTGAGGACCTGTATTTCAGATGCTTCTGGTAACCACAGCCTGGATCTCCATCTTCCTGCTGCTGAGAGGTACAGGAAAACTGCAAATCTGAGCAAAACCATCTTCTGGTCCTTCTGTGTGCACTTTAGAAACATCCTCACTGGACATTGGAAAGGGAGTGCCTAAAATGATGAGCTGAATTCCTGTTGTCAGAAAGGGAAATATTCCCAGTCCTGTTGGGAATTGACTCAACATTCAAAAACTGAGCATGGTGCACCTTCAGAGTGGCTGTAATATGTGGTATTACATATATAGTGTTTCTTTCTTTTCCCTGCTGCTGCCTAGGAAGTCTGTCCCCATCATTGGGGTGAGGCCAGTGTTGTTTGACAGATGAAGAAGCTGGGGCACAGCCATTTAGAGAGAGCACAAATCCACCAGAGGAGTCCGAAGAGCACACATTGAAATTTCCATGCATCCAGGGCTGGTCATCCATTGTGGTCATCCCCTGTTGCTGGTCATACCCAGCCCTGTAATAAGCTGGAGGACAGCAAAGTAGGAATCTACTTTCCTGGTGCTGGAAGAAGCCCTGGGACTTGAGTGACTGTAAATCCTCGTCTGGAAGTGGTTGCAAAAAGAGCTACTTGGGAGCTCATCTCCTTTGTCTAGTCCAGCTCCAGGTCACCTTGGGGCTGGCAAAGGGCTGAATCCAGTTGGTATTCAGCTCCAGGGGGACTGGACAGACTGGGCAGGATCAGAGCAAGTCACCAGCTTTTTCTGTGCACCTGTAACTCCAGAGGACCAGGATCTGGCCTCCATCTCTCTCCCATCACTGCCTACACATCCCAGGACTCTTTCTGGTCAGGTTTTCTCTGAGCACTGGGCACTGTGACAAGTCTGTTCTGCCGTGGGACACAGACAGTTTAGCCACATGGGCAGGAGCCACGTGAAGGCTTTGGCCTCGGGAGCCAGCAAGCCCTGGTGCACACAGTGGATGCACAAGTGGGTTCACAATAGGAAGTGTCAGGAGGAACTCGGGCGTGTGCGTGGGCAGAGCTGGGTTTGGGGTTAACCAACCATCGCTCTGGCCATGTGCCTGTCTGAGCCACAGTGTACACAGCCCCCCCCCCCCAACATCTCCTCTCCCTGGGGGCTCCCACTCAGCTCCCCAGCTAACTCCAGTGCTTTTAACCTCCAGCTGCATTTCCAATCAATGGCATCCCGGGCCCGGCATCAGCGCTGATGGAAGTGCTCTCGCCCCCGCCTGCTTCCCCACGCTCCTTCGGGTGACCTTGCCCTCAGAAAGCCTCTTGTGTAACCCCCACACCCAGGAGCAGGGTGAGAGCCATGGGAAGAGTTCCCAAAGGGTTGATTGTGGAGCACTGACAGGCAGAAACGAGGCAGCAGAGGGGGCAGGATGAGCTGGTGTGGAATCTAGGGTGTTTCTGGCAGGGGACGTTGCTCCTCGGGGGGTACCACCGAGGGGGATGGATGGCAGCTAGGTCACTCAGTGGGTAGGGGTGATGCTGGCACGGGGGAAAAGCTAATCAGGAGAGCTGTGCATTCCCTTGGGGGTGAGGAAATGCCTGAAAACAGTGTGGAGCAACAACCAGGCTAAGCTCACAACAGTTACCACTTGAAACTGAGGTTGAAGTCTTCACTGCTAATGGGAAACTGAGGCAGAGAAAGATGGAGCACTGTGATGGCTTCCATCAGCTGCCTTCTGTGAAGAACCCTCTCAGCTCCTTGGCTTTGTTACACATCTAACATCTACCCCATCCCTGTCACACAGTCCCTGAGAAGCTCCCAGCCCTGGCAGTGCTCCCAGCAGGCCATGCCAGTAACACCACAGCCATGCAGAGGAAAGCTGAGGAGGAGCACAGCTGCAGCTCAGGCTGAAGTGATGGTTAAAAGACACCAAGGAAACACACAACATCTGTCTGAGGCTGTGTTGGACCCAGCAGAAGGTACTGCAGAGCCCTAGGTCTCCTTCCCTCAGGCAGCCACATCTGGAATCAGATGGAGCACATCTGGCTCTTCTTGTCTGCTGGGCTTTTCTCTATGGAAGTTTTACTGGGTCCTAGTTTTTAGGGTCCAGTCTTCTGCTCAGCTGTCTCCTCATCCCACTGACTGAAAAAAAAAAAAAAAGCAGAGCCAAACACTGATCCTGACCCTGCCTTCACCCCTGCCTGAGAATTTTAGCTATGGGCTAAAAAAAGGAAAGCAGAGGATGCTTCTTGCATCCATCTTTTCATGCAGGAAAAAAAACGAAGCATGGATTGGCAGAGATGCTAAATTAAGACCATGCACAAATCCTGAAGCCAGCATTAAAATCTGGCCTCTGGCTCACTCTGGAAGTGTCTCCAGTGCTAGGTGATCAGAGATGGGATGGTTCAGACAAGGCTCAGGGGCTTTGGAGCTTCCTCATTGTGGTGGAAAGCCTTTTGAGGTACCCCAGTATGATCCATTTCTATGCATCACCCCTCAACTCTCCCCAAATCCCCTCTTCCTTCCTTTGGAAATCAAAATGGGATTAGGATTCTGTCCTCACAAGCCAGACCCCATTGCAGGATCAAGTATTTCTTACTCTGTGCATGATATTCCTGGGAAAGTGGATACCTTCCCAGACTGGAGCTGAGAGAAATCTGGGTTGAAGGATGCTGGTGTGTGCTAATATGATTTATTAACACACCAGGCAGGTCAGAGTGAGGCTTTCCCTGCACTCAGGAGAGGGAGATGGATAAAGGCAACGGGCAGTGACTCAGTCTCTACAGTGGTGGAGCAAATGTGCTGGGTCATGAGGGAGAAAATGTTTCTGGCAGGTGAAGCAGCAGGAAGGGAGCAGGGCTAGAATCCTCTCTAGCTGACCCTTGTCTGCTTTGCTTCCCAAAGGGGTTTTGCCTGAGTTCAGCTCTCAGCATGTGGTCCAAAGGTGGATCAGACCAGGCCAGATCCCAACCCAGGGAGCTCCAGCTGAAGCCAGGATATGGTCCACATCTGAAATGCCTCTCCAGAGACTGGATGTGCACTGGAGTTAGGGTGAGACCTAAAGGATTTCCCAGTCCTGCAATACCTACCATGCATCCCTTTGCTCTTTGAGGTCTTAGTTTTCACTGGGTTCTGCTTTGACAGAGAATAAGCACAGATCTCTGTAGATAAACTGTTGCTGGGAAGAGCCAGAGCCCAGTAAATACTGATAGAGAAGGGAAATGCATCATTTAAAAATAATACCAAGGAAAAACCTGATTTTGAGCACTGATTTTATGGAAAAGGGGCTGCTCCAGATCCTGTCCAAGCTCCATCCTTCTCAAGGTGCCATCCAAGGCTAACTCCTCTCCTTGCAGCCCAGCAGAGCCACTGCAGCCAAACAACAGCCACATCTGAGCCCTTTTTGACTCCTCTCTGTGCTGCCAAGTCACAGATGCCACTCTGGTTCCCCAGGCATTTCCACTGAGCTTTACTTACCCTGGTAGCAAAAAGAAGAATTTCCAAGTGATTTCTGATTTTTTTTTTTTTCTCCTAGCAGTTCCCAGTGAGTAAGAACAGAGGATACTCATTCCCAGGGTGTTCTCGGGGTTCCAAGGGACTGACCTTTTCAGGGCCAAGCAGCTTTCTGCCTCTGGCAAAAGGGATATTTTATTTGATATCTGGGGACTCCTTACAGGGAAATGGGAAGCCCCGGCAAAGGAGGATTAGCTTGATGAGAGTGGTTTTCACCCTGCTGGGATGTCAGCCATGTGCCAAGGTCAGGAGAAGGAAAAGCAGAGGGAGGTAAATCATGGACAATAGCATATCCAAGCTGGCAGGCTGAGCTGGAGGAGGCAGGTCAAGGTGAGGGTGTTGGGAGAGCACCTACAGGCAGCAGTGGGAAGGATGTCCTTTCTGTAGTTATTGTTTGGATTTTTTCCCCCTTTTTTTTCCCCATGGAGTGCGTGTGTGTGTTTGTGTGTGTGTGTGTGTGTGTGTGTGTGTGTGTGTGTGTGTGTGTGTGTGTGTGTGTCCAAGAGTGCCCTCCATTGGCCAGATCCAGGCTGCTGCACCAAGAGTCCTGTGCCACCAGCACAACCGAGGAAGGTGGTGGATGCAGAGCCCAGAAGGTTGCCCTGCCTGTGTGGGAGGACCCTGTGCCATGTACAGACTCTGCAAAGCAGGGCACGTTGCAGCAGCACCGTCTGCATCTCACGGGCTCCTCCTGCTCCTGCAGAGCTGGAATCCCAGTGCTGGGGGCACAGCCACAAAGTCTGACACACCAGCAGGGAGATGCCCTTCCAGAAGGTCTTGGTGGCACAGGGTGAAGCGTCATTCGGGTCTGGTCAGGCAGGGGGTGAAGGCAGTTGTAGGCAGAGTCAGAAGCTCTGCTCACTCCCTTCTCACACACATCCCATGCTGCCTGCACCACTGGGATGGGCGTGCATGGAGCAGACATCTTCAGGAAGCATGGATGGGAGGGTGGGTGAAAACCCCAGCCCCAAACTGTCTTGGTTTAGCATTACTGCAGGTAGAGAGGATGCACCACCATCCATCTGGCCATAGCTTGCAAGCTCCAGTATAGCTTGCACTGGGACCAGTGCAAAACGGGTGGCTGAACCAGGTGTAAGGTGTGACTCAGACTGCCTGGGTTTGGGCTGTGTTGTCTTGGGTTGTGTTTCTGAACCATGGCTGGTGTCAGGGTGGGATGGCAAATACTCAGTAAGGAGGTAGAAAAAGTCACCAGGGCTCTGGGCAGTGGTGAGATGATCTTCTATGTCCCTTCCAACCCCTAATATCTGTGTGAATCTGTGCTGCAGGAGCCAGGGGTGGGTGTCTCCCATCACACAGAAACAGCCAGGCCATCTAGACACATCTAGCTGTGGCTACTACCATGGGAATAGAGACAAATTAGCCCGTGTGCCATAGGAGGGTGGTTTCCAACACTGGAATAATCTGTCTTTTCATGCATTTAATACCAGTTCCCCAGCTGCAGCTGCAACCTATGGTATATGGCCCCTCTGGGAGTGTGCTGGGTTACAGCGTAGAGAATGGATCTTGGTGAACCAGCAGCCAACTGCCCATCGCATCCTCCCTCCCCAACAGCTCCCGCTCACGTTGAGCCAGAGATCCAGGGGTGGAGGGGGGTTGAGCTGAACACCTGCTCTAAGTAAAGGCTCCCACTTCAGCAAGGATTAGTGAAAGGAGAAAAAAAACCACCCAACATATATATGTTTATGTTCCTTATGGTGAAGCCTTCCAGATGGGACTGCGTTCAGGGGAAATCAATTCTGAGCCCTAACTATCGTAACGCGGCGTCCCGCTAACGGGGCTGTTGGTTAAACTTGGGAGGTGCTTTTCCCAGAGGGATGGGATGGGATAGGGTGGGGAGGGGGTCCTTCTGCAGCAGTTCTGTGGCCAGCCTGCAAGAAAAAAGGGGTTTGTGGAAGGCAGGAGGCTGGGGCCAAATCCCAGGCGCCGCAGTCACCGTCAGGGAGCGGATCTCAGCGCAAGCCCCGGCTCCTCATCATCCTGTTGCTATGGAGGCACCGCTGCCTCCTGCTTCCAGCCGGGAGAGGGAGATTTCTTCATCATCTGGACCAGAGGTTAAGATGAACCCTGGCTGGCTCATCAATGGGCTCTGACCTTCCAAAGGCTGCTCAGGGGCTGCCCTGCAGTGAAGAGGGGAACCCGTGCTCCCTTTCAGAGCCTCGGCCAAGCAAACGCCTTCGACTCAAGCTGATGTTTGAGGCACTCACAGGCATTTGCACACCCTCCTGCTAATCAGGATGACCTCTCTGGAGATGTACAGGTGGTTTGATGGGTGCTTGTGGTTTTCCTTGCGAGGCAGCACTGCTCTGCATCCCCTAAGCAGCCCGTACTCCTGAAATCCAGCCCCCGAAGCGGGCGGGAGTCTGGCACGGGGTGACTTGCACTGCGGAGCTTTGCAGGCTGCAAGCTGCTGTCAGGAGTGGGAACCTGACTGCTAAAAAATTGAACTGCAAATGCATTTGGACTCCGTGCTGATTAGTGTCAGGTCTAACAGGCAGAGAGGAATCTGCTGCAGTGATATGAAGCTGGGATCAAACACAGTTTGCAAATAGGGGCTCTGACTTCTGAGTTTCCTAACCCTTTCCTCCCCAGAATTAAAGGCTTTGGCTGAACAAGGGAGATGCAGAGACAAAACTTTGATATAGAGTGAGGAAAGAAACCAAGGGGTGAATGTGGAGATGTATTTGCCTTATTATCTCTTCCCAGATGCATAGGATGGTCTATGGGCTTCAGCTTTTATTTTTCAGTCTCTCCTGGGATTGAGTTTAGCTGCCTGAACTGTAGGTTGGCTGGGAATTTGTATGACTGCTGTGCAAGCTTCCTCTGCTTGAAGTCTGGGAAGGCAGAGTCTGGCAGTGGGGTGGGAGATGGCAGGACTGGGGGTAAGTGCTGTGGACACCATGAGGCTGTGAAGAAGGTCAACATCTGCAATGGAGAAGTGGTGTTTTCCCTCCTCCCTTGCAGCAGGTGACCCTTTCTGTAGATTTGCACCTTAATTCTTTCCTGGCAGTGCCATGGTGGTCTCTGGTCACAGAGAAACACATCTCAGATGACCTGAATTATTTGGGGGCTGAATCCTGGGACGATGGTATTGGGGTTGGGCTCTGGGGTTTGGCTGCTTTCACTCAGGCTTCAATACAGAGACCCTGAGCATTTGTTTCTCAGTAACCTGTGGACTGTGGATGTTCCTGACACCAAGGCAGTGGTCTGACTTAGCAGGAGAAACCTCTGTGCCAGGGGTTTGGTCTGTCCTTTTGGAATTGGGCAGCAGCCCTGCTTTGGAGGCAGAAAGTGCTGAAGGGTCAGGGAAAGCCTCACCCAAGGGGAAATTCCTGATTTTCTTTACCTGGGGCTAGCCAAGAGGTAAGGAAGGGATGTGGCTGGAAAGGTGAGAAGGGAAAGGTGCCATGGCTGTACACCTAGCAGTGGGAGAAGCTCTGCCCTACACACTGAGTGTCTGAGCCCCCTGCCTCTCAACACCTGCACCCCTTACTAAAGCCCCTCTCCAAACACAGGGAGCACACTGCATGGGGGGGAGTACAAGACAAAGAGTCCTGCTACTGATGGTATTTCCTCTTCTTTCTCCTCCCCTAGAAAGAGGTGGAGAGGAGGGAGCACAAAAGGGTCTTCTTGGTGGGGTAAGAAAGAGAGACTACAGGAGTGGAGAGGGTGCAGGAGTCTCTTCAGCATGGAGGGTGGCCACAGGGCTCTGGGCAGGTGGGTTGAAGAGAGGGTCTGGGCTACCAATGGTTGCAGGGAATGGGTCCAACAGGACAATGCAGAATGGATTTTACTTTAGCTGAAGAGGCTTTGAGGACTGAAGAAGGTCCTGGGGCTGGCAGGGCGGACTCTCACACTCTGCAGATGCTCTGTGCTTAACTACAGTGCTGTAGGTTTTGGGGTGTTCTGCACACAGGGGTGAATAGTGAGGTGGCTGCCTGGTGTGGGAAGACATAAGGTCAGCCCCTGTCACCCTTCTTTCCTCCTGTACTGAGTGCATGGCTCCTTACAGCCCTTCCTCAGAGTTAGACCAGAGTTGGGGCACTGCACAGCTCCCTTCCCCTGCACTGCTTTGGTGGAAGGAGAGAGGAAAAGGAGAGGCAGAAAGAAGGGGAAAAGCAGTGACTGGCAGGAGGAAGGCAGAGCCCAGCTGCCTGTGTTGACCTCCAGCACACCCTCCCCGAGTTCAGCCTGAAGTCTGTGTTGAACCAGCATCCTGGCTCCATTGGGATGGAGAGGGATGGAAACTCCCTAAACCAGAGATAAATGGCATTTGATTTGGAAAGATGGTTTTTTAATCACTGCAAGGCCTCAGCCTGGCAGAGCAGCACCGCATGGGCAGAGGGCACTGGGAAAGTGGGGTCACGTTGACCCCATTGTGAGTCATAGCTGGGTCCCTCCTGAGGGGTTAGGATATTCTAGACACTGGGACACCCCCAAAACTGGCATGAGGATGGTGATACGGGGCTGCATTTCCCCCCAGGGACGTGTGCTGGGACTGGGGATGCTGTTTGGATTCTCAGCTTTGCAAGTGGTTAATAAAAAAAGCAAACAAACCACCACCGAAAAAAACCCCAAATCCCAAATATCTTCTTTTTCTCTCCCCTCCTCCTTCCTTTCCCTTTTTTTCCAGGTGTTGTTTATGGCCACAGGAGGGAGCTCAACTCCAGACATGGGAGGATTGGCTTGATTTCAGATCCAGAGCCTCTTAAACTCTCGCTTTTCCTCTAAGCTGATCCCTGTTATGTCCAGGATCTGGCGCCTGCTTGACATTTACTTTGAGTTCCAGAGGACCAGAGACCTAGGATGAGGAGCATTGGATCCGCCCTGAACCTGCTTTTGGTATCTCCACTCTATTTTGTGTGGACCGTGGTCGCTCTGGACCTGGCACAAACTCCCTGCACCACTTTGGTCCAGGGGAAATTCTTTGGGTATTTCTCCTCCTTTGCCGTCTTCCCGTTGAACTCCTCTCTCTGCTCTTGGATTATCCAGAACCCCGACCCTCGGAGGTACACTTTGTACATGAAGATCCTAAAACCTACCGGCGTATGTGACTACCAGCACATCCGCACCTACCAGTTTGACTCCTTCCTGGAGTCCACCCGCACCTACCTGGGCATGGAGAGCTTCGACGACGTGCTGAAGCTCTGCGATGGCTCCACCCGCTACGCCTTCCTCCAGTCCAACAAGCAGTTCCTCCAGATGAAGCAGACTGCTCCCCCGGGAGTGGAGAGCTGGCCCGTCAGGTGGAAGCCCACGAAAGCTCAGGAGAGGGACTTCTCCGTGGAGTACCTGGTGGTGGGCAACAGGAACCCCAGCAAAGCCGCTTGTCAGATGCTCTGCAAGTGGCTGGACGCCTGCTTGGCCATCAGCAGCAGCTCCCACCCCTGTGGCATTATGCAGACCCCCTGCTCTTGCTCGGGAGGGGAGGTCTTAGATCAGGCCAGCGAGATCCTGGGGCTGACGAGGAAGAAGGAAGATTGCTATAAAGATGGAATTTACTTGGAGAACTGCGTGAGCAGCCCCAAGGACAGCAGTGGAGTGGAGTTCCTGGGTGAGTGGAGGGCGGCCGAGGGCGTTTGGGTGGGAGGGTTGGTTGGGCTCTTCTCTCCTGGGTCTCACACTGTTCCCATCACTGCTGTGTCTTAGTCTGCAGATGCTTGGTATGAAAACCTTATTTTCTTATTGATGGGCAGGTCTGGTAACCCTCTCAGTAGCTCTTTACGAGCCAGCAACTGGAATTGCAAAGCAGCTTCCCTTGAATATCCCCCAAATAGTTTCATTCATTCCCGGGGTTTGTGCCTTGCTTGTTTTACTTCTGCAGCCTCAGAGCTGCTGAGGGGAGAGTCTTACCTGAGGGTGAGAAGTTTTCCAACGTAATTACAGATGTCCTAGAAAAGGCAGGATCCAAGCTACTTCCCGAGGCAGGCTGCACTCAGCAGCCCTGTCAACTGTTTTCATTCATGAGAAAAACTTTATTCTCAGGTCTGGTTTGAGGGAATGGCAACAGAAGGCACAGTTGTTTTGTTCTCTGCCTCATTTTCTTCTGGAGGCTTTCAGAAAGAAAATTCACTGTGCTGCTTCTGTGGGGTTACTTGGTGCCTCTGCTAGGGCTCATTCCTCAGTGATTTCATCAGTGTTTTGGTGATGATCATGAGTATAGTATGGGCTGGAAAAGGCCTAGGGAGGTGGAAGAGACATGATAAAAAAAGGTCTGTGAGGAAGGGTGAGGTGCTCCTGAGTTTTGATCTGGGCACTGGTCTGGGAGAGACTCCTCCAGCCAGAGATTTGACAGAGGCTCTGCTGGTGCTGTGGTTCCATGCAAAGCAGATGGGAATAGGGGTGGGGGGGTTGTCCGAAAGTGAATCCTTTCTTCCAGTGCCTGTGTCAGATCCTCTGATGTGTTTATTCTCAGCTCCATCCCACCTGCCAGCAGGAAGGTTATGTAAAGCAGAGGTGTGATGCTAAATAGGAATCTGGGCAGCAGGGAGAGGAGCCTCCAGTTCAGCAAGGTTCAGACCCAGGCTTCACCCCCACCCCAGGGCTCATCTCCTTTGGGTGCTGGGTTGAAATGTCCTCTGCCACCAGGAGATAGTTGGTCCTGTCTGGGTCTGGACCTGGGGGGCCTGCCTGGCTTTTGTAACTCCACTCGGGCAATTTCTCAGGGTGAAGTGGGAAGGAGGCTGTGGTGGGAAGACCCTTTCCAGGCCCAGCTCCAGGCTGTGCAGGTGCTTTTCTTGCAGGCTGCAGCCTGAAGACACATTACCCTCCAATCAGGTACCAGCTCTTCCATCGGTGGATTTGGGGGAGATTTTGTTTCTCCCTGATCTGGGAATCAATACCATAGAGGCACAGGGCCTAAATCCTGCAGATCAGATCTTCAGCCTCTCCTCCATCCCTGGTGGAGAGCACGTGGCAACCTTTGCTCCGGAGATTGAGGCTTTCTTGGCAGTGCCCTTCCCTCCAGCTGCCTCCTCGGAGTGATGAGGCTTCATCCAGCCCCCTGCCAGGCCCCACGTTTGCTGATTGGGTGATTTATGTGCTCGACCCAAGCAGTGTGACCTTTCTCATTGCAACCAAAGGTGAAATTTGAGAGAAGATTTTCAGCAAATCCCGAATCGTTCAAGCTTAATATTGGCTTTTGTAAAGATCTCTCCTAGTCTGGCTCGAGTAGCTCGAATGTTCCCAGAAAATAAATATGAAAGAAGCTCAAAGGTGGACGAATCAAAATCCTTTTTGGGTGTCAAATATTTGTAGAGAGCGTAGATAATTTTTTTTTTTTGCTGGCTGCTCACATCTGCTCCATACTGAAGATGCAGAATGAGCATTGCTGGTGGGATGCCATCTACGTAGAAGCCATGCTTGCAGCGTGCCCAGCCTCTCCATGTGCTGCTCTGTCTGTCACTCTGTCTGTTTGGATTTTTTGCAAAGGTTTGATCAGGAAGAAGGAGGCGAGATCCAATTTGGACAGGGAGCCAGAGATCCCTGAACAGCATTTTGTAGGTGGAATATTTGGACAGCGTTCCCAGTTTCCAAGTACTGATGCTGCTTCTTGCTGTCATTGCCCTGATTGTATTTGTAGCAAATTTATTTTTCTCTACAAGCCTTTTTTTTGTGTTTTCTTTTTTTTTTTTTTTCCTTCTTGTTGTTTCTGGGCCTGTCTGGACACTTTCATCTTTGAAAGAGGGTGTTATGAGTGTGTTTTACTAATCTGGTCTGATGACTTTCAAGACACATAAGGAATTGCCAGGTACCCAGATACCACCTTGAAATGTAGAGCCCATTCCCTGTTTTGCCTTTTCTGTGTCTTGGATATTTCCAAAGCAAGTGGATGGGTGCAGATCTCCAGAGGCTCCACTGGAAGCAGCCGTGCTTTGGTTGATGGAGTCTGTGGGTGAGATCCCTTAGAGAAGCTTCACTCCCCTTTCCTGGGCAGTACTGAAGGATGGAGGGTACAACTATTGGCTGGATTAGATGGTGTCTGAAGACACTCAACAGCAGGCTGAGAATAGATTGTTGGGCTGGGCATTGGCTTTGTTGGCTGAAGAGCAGAGCTGGGAGATGAGCTGCTGCTACTGACCCAGACCACAGATCTCCTGGCCATGACTGAGAAGTTGTCACTCTGACCCTGTTGCTCCAGAACTATTGGGACACTCAAGAAGCCTAAATGACAGCCTGATGTCACTCACAGCTAATGAACTTAGGCTTGGTTCAGGTACATAGGGATGTTTGTGATCCTTCATGAGGGGTTTCACAAAGTAACTCTACCACAGGGGTCCTGTGTAGAGGACTGTTGCACCTACCACAGAGGTCTGTCCTTCAGTGTCTGAAGGTAGAAGAGACTGCTCCAAATTTGCTCCCTGGGTTTATTGAGACACCCTCTTTTCAGTCACTGCCCCACAGGGATGTTGCTGAGGTTACAGCAGGCAGTGGTGGGAGTGGGAAAAATCTGTCAGGGTGCAAAGGTGGCAGGAGATGTTTCAGTGTCTTGCTGCACATGGAGCTTGTCCTGGTGATCAGCAGCAGTCCACCCCCCACAGCCACCCAGCTATCAACAGTTGCTACTCTGGGAAAGCTTGAACAGGGGATTTTTTTCCTAGGAGAAGACAATTCAACAAGGGAACTGTTTTTGGCCAGTGTCAGACCTCCCTTGACCGACTCAGTCAAGAAGACAAAGACCAGTTGTAGGTCTTGATATTTAAAGGTGAACTTTCTTTTAGGAATGCAAGTTGGCATTTCTGGAATAGGCTCCCACACCAGACTGGGGTAGGAGACTCTGGGGCTGAAAAGGGGAAAGCTTCCTGAAACAGGAGACATTGGGACTTGCAGGTGTGAAAATGCCAGTGACACTGCTGGGTGTGAGCTGGCTTCACTGAAATCAGAGCTGGAGGCTTAAAAGGGATGCTGATGTGACAACGTAATGAGACAAGTTTAACTGTGCGCTTAAGTGCTGTGCTGAGTTAGGCACTTAATGAATGTCTAATTAGTCTTGTCTCCAAGTATTGTTTTCCTGGAAGGCCATTGCCTTTGTTGTCACATTTTGGTGGCCCAAAGAGATAACCAGTATGCTCTGGTCTGTCTGCTCTTTGCATCCCCATCTTGGAGGGATTCACAATGATGACTCCAAAATGTGTGTCCCTGAAATATATTATTTTCTCTCTGGCAAAGTAGAAGACTCCAGGGCTGGAGGGTTTTTTGTGATGAATGAATCTGATTTCATGTCTTGGCCAGAGTATTTCACATTTTGAACCTGAGATTTAAATGGAGCATCTTTGGTTCTCTTTCTCAAAAAACTAAATCAAGGTGTTGCTAGGCTGAAGTGCTGGGGGTTTTCCTCCTCTCTTTCCTGATAAGCTTTTCCATTGTTTTGCTGTCCCCATTGCTCTGAGTAAATGCAAACCCTCCTTCTTCACACAGGCTCATCACTCTGTTCTGTTTCATTGCTGGTGTTTCACTTTCATTGAATCATAGAGTGCCCTGGGTTGGAAGGGACCTCCAAAGGTCACCTGGTCCAACCCCATGCAGTCATCATGGACATCCTCAACTAGATGAGGCTGCTCAGAGCCCAGAACCTTCCAGCCCTTAGATGTTTTTCTACCTCTACTATGTTAAGAAGTCATACAGGGTCTGTGCTCCACTGTTTGGAGAGGCATTTATAGACCCATGAACAAGTTGCTTCTTAACCTTTGCTGCATGAAGCAGACCAAGTCCCATAAATCTCTCACTGCAGGACACGTCCTCCAAACCTCTGTTACTGTTGGGAAGCTTTGCTTCATGCTTGACCAGTTCTGCAGGCTGAAACAGGTCTCCTTAGCAGGGCTGAGCTTCTGCCAGGACTTGTGACCGAGTGACTGCTGAATGGAGGGTTCATGGTGAGGAAGAGGGGCCAGAGGCATCGAGACAAATGAATCAACTGCCATCCCTCCTGCTGCAGGGATCGTGTTGTGTGGCATGACTGTCCCTCCTTGAATCTCCCCTAGGACAGAAAGAACTTTATAAGTAATTTGCTGTGTTTGTGGTGAGCTTTAGTGACCATGAAAGCTCAGAGACTGATAAAGAGCTGTGAGTAGTTGTCCAGGGTCAGGCTTTCAAACCTCTCCTGACCCCTTCAGCTCCTTCTTGTGACACAGGCTCTATTCCTCCAGTAACTCTCTCAGGCCCAAACAACAGCTGAGCTTGCAGAGAAACATATTTGGCTTTGGATTTGCTCTGGGGTTGGATTTTTTAACCAAATAGCAACGGGAGTGGCACAGATGCATTTTCATTGCATCTCCCTCCTCCAGGCATGTGCTTGCTGAGGGTGCTTGGGGAAGGTGAGCTGCTTTCCAGCTTCTTCTCCATCTGTGTTTGCCCCTGCTGCCTCATCTCTGCATCCTTGAGAGCACAGAGAGAGATCACCAGAAAAACATGGGGCAAGGAAGGGCTGGTTTCTGCTCACATGTAAAATTTCCCCATGTCACCCTCCTAAAAGCATTTGGGGTTTGACTGGCATCTCCCCAGTCTAGATCTCAGCAGCTATGAGCAGGAGCTGGTGCTGCTTCACAGGCCCTGGAGGAGAAGGTTGAACAGAGCCTGGCAAACAGGTCTCCTTGTCTCCTGCAGTGAATCCCCACTGGATCCATATGGGGCTGTTCCTGCAGCATTCAGGCAGTGAGGTGTTCTGTGGATGGCACAGCACTGAGGTGTTCTATGGATGGGGCAGCCTGGTCTAGTGGAAGGTGTCCCTGCTCATGACAGGGGGGTTGGAATTTTGAGGTCCCTTCCAACCCAAACCATACCAGACTCTGACAGTATGATTCTGTGACATCTGAGTGACCTGCTCCACTTCTGTCCTGCTCTGGCAGGGGGGTTGGACTTGATCTTTGGAGGGCTCTTCCAACCCTTGTCAGCCTGTGATTCTGACACCAGGGAGAACTGGGCATGAGTGCAAGAGCACCAGGGTCCCCCCCGTGCTGGAGCAGAGATCTCCTGCCTGTGCTGCTGGTTCATCACCAAGCTCCCTCATGCAGATGTGTGTGTGCAGAGATGTCCTGTTAGAGGAGGAGGGGAGGGGAAGGAAATGAGAAAAATCAAGTGATCAGTTCCATTGTGAACCCAACAGCTTGTGGACATGATCACAATGCAGAAACATCAGCAATTACTGCCTGAATGTGCTATTGTTGTAGCAGGGAGACTAAAGATGGAATTTACATCCAGTTGCTGAGGGAGTTTCACAGGCAACTACTCCTGTTATTGCCATGAGGGGACTTTTACGGGTAATTTAATGAGTGGCAGCCTGGTGAAAGACTCAGCTTTTCAGTTATGCTTTTTTTTTTTTCTTTTTTCTTTTATTTTTAAAGTTGCCATTGTTTAACATCCTCTCCTATTCATGACCCGTAACAGCTGCCCCCAAATGTTTTGTGTGGGAATACAGGGTAAAATTCTGATGCAGGGAAACCCAGACACTGGATTCATCACATCTGCAGTGCAGCTCTTCCACTGTAACTGCTGAATATGAGAATGGGGATGCTAATGGGTCAGAAGGGAGGGTGCACAGAGGCACTCCTGGCCCTGTTCACCACCCACCCTGAATATCTGATGCATTTAAGTGTGGGAGCAGGCTGATAAAATGAACAACGTTGTCTGTCCAAAGGGAAATGAATCGATGGAGCTTTGCAGGTATCTGATGCCCCTCTGAGGTGCCTGATCTCTGTGGGTTTCCTTGCTGAGCTCTCTGACTTGGTGGATTCTGTCTCTCATGGTGGATATAGATCTGGGGTTTCTCCCAGGGTTCTTTGGAAGGGAGTCTTGCCTTTTTTTCAGTGCTGTTTCCTCTATACAGATGCAGCTCTTCAAGACCTGAGGTGAAGTCAGGACTTGACTAAACTGAGGGTTAGGTCAGCTGCCTTGAAAATCTACCAACAGACCAATCCAGGAGAGGAAAAGGGCTCTGATTTTTGCTTTAAAGGCCAGGAACAGCCCCATGAGCAGTTAGAGGGTAGACATGGGTGCTTTAAGCCACAGTAACCTCCTTCCATGTTGGACAGGGCAGTAGATTTCACACCTCTTCCACTGTCACCTCTGCAACTCATCTCCCATATTTTCCTTTTCCAGTTCTGATAACCAGTGAAATCTTGCAGCATCTGTGGGTGCTGAGCCTGTTGCCCGTGAGTCTGTCATTCCTCAAGACAGCACTGAAGCAAGCTTGAGATAAACAGGTTAGCAAACTGGCTTTGGCTTCTCAGCAGGTATGGTTTAGTGTGACACTGTAACCTGGGGAGGATTCAGCAGCTGTTCCCCTGAGGTGGCTCTGCCAATGTCACCTCCAGTTGTTGACTCTCTGTGTCATGCTCTCCCTTCTTGCAGACAGCAGGGTGATGCTGATATCCTACATTTCAGCCTGCCAGCAGGGTGAGACAACCAGGCTGGGAAAGGACGTCCTTTAGCACATCATCAGAACTGCAGATCTGTTGAGTTGAAACATATTTCTTCTTGTTCCCTGCTTCTAATTTTGATAGAGCAATAACTGCCACACACCTCATTAAGCTGAATGCTCTCAATAGGTCTTGAGTGGTCCATGCCATTAAACAAACAGTTACTGGCTGGGGATATTCTCTGTGTTTAGAAGCAGTAAGGAAGGGACCTGGAGGGATGAAAGCTGCAGCTCCAGCCTCCTGAAGAAACTGATCTGCTCTGGCAGGGTAGCTGCTTCGTGCCATGGTTTCTGAGGCAGTTTGGGCTGTGTTCTCACAGGCTTTGATCCACATGAACACCTGCAGCAACAGGGAACAGTCACAGAGAGGCTGGTGTTGATTCCTGTAAGGTGTGTAACAGCTCATGTGTGTGAGACTATCCAGCAGCAGTTATGTGCAGCATGAATTCTGGTAGGGTCCTAAAGCACAGGGATGGAATGATCATCACATAGAAGGGAGTCTGATCCCTCCCTGTGACCTATGGCAGGTGGGACAGGGCTTCTGTTTACAGCTGGGCTTGTTCAGTACTTGTCTTCTGTGCTGTTTTCATGAGGTCAGTCAAAGGACCACCAATAAAACCATTTCTGCCCACACACTTCCATATATTCCTTCCTCCTCCTCTGTGTAGTTTGTTTGTTCGGTTTGTTGGTTTTTTTTCCATGTTATTGTTCTGAATTGCAGAGCTTCCTGCTGTGCTGCACACTTTTTGCTAAGCATTGGCCAGCAGAAGTTGCAGGAAGCTCTGCTGGGTTTGGACTAACCTGGGAGCAGCCCCACGAGTCTGTGCCCCATGGGCAGCCCTGTGCTCAATCTTTGGGTGCTGCAGCCAAATTCTGAAGAGTTGGGTGCAGCACCAGCATCACCCCCCGGGGTGATTCAGCCTGTTTGTGATGCTTTCACTGTGACCTGGCAATGCAGCAGCTAATCCTGGCTGACCACCTTCCTCTGACACCAGGCAGGCAGAGCCAGTAGCAGAAAAGCTGCTCAGAAAGATGACTGGCTTGGCAAGGGTGGAGCTGGGAGGGGGGATAGTTGCTGAAGAAGAAAAAACTCAGGGGTGAGGACATTCCCCAGGTAACTATAGAGAGGTATTTAAAGAGATTGCTTTTCATGCTTCTGTGTGTTTGGGCCACAGAGGAGCTGAGGAAGCCCCTTGGGGGAGCTCAGCCACCTGCCCCCACGGAGCCACGGCAGCTGAGGAGCTGTCAAGGAGAACACCAGACCCCGGGGGATCCCAGGCTGGATCCCAGCAGCTGGCAGGGCAGGGGTGGATCTTCTCGCTAGGCAGCTCTTGCATGCAGCCTGCTGCTCTGCTCTGCCCCTTCCCTCCTTCCAGCCCTGGTGTCCCTGCCCCATGGGCAGTCAGCACTGCCATGTTTTCAGCCTGTTGTCATCAGAAGTGGTGGGAAGTTCAGTGGAAGTTTTGCCTTGGTATAATTTGGTGCCTTTTTCCTTGCTGCAAGGCAGAGGAAGAAATCGGTTGAAAGCTTTTTCGAGCCTTGAAACACAATAACCCACTTTCTTCTCCACTCCTGAGCCTGATGCATTTGCCTCAACCTTGTTGGTAGGGAGGGCAAGGTGGAATTTGCTTTGGGAATAGTGGAGAGGATGAACCCTGATTTCCTACCAGTTGAAGCTCTGTGTTCCCCTGCTGTGACAATCCCAGCTCCTCTCATGGCTGCCTGTACACAAATCCTTCATGACACCTGCCACCAACACCTCTGGGCTTATCCTGTTATCTGCTTCCCTAGTAACTTTCTGTAGCCCTGGGAGAACCCCTGGGTACCAGAGCAGGATGGGGTTTCCTCTCTGGAGCAGGACTGTGTAGGTAGGTGTGAGCAGGAGACTTGGGGAGAAATACCATCCAGAGCAGGTTTATGGAGGAGTGTTTGTCTTGTACCTTTTCTCTTTGGTTCAGAAGAGAGCTCTCTCTTCTGGATGAATGGTGGCTGTGGGAGGGGGACACTGTGCACTCAAAGAAACATTTTCTAATACTTCAAACTAGGAAAAGGACTGGAAAGGTGATGGGGGAGAGCCAGAGAAAGCAGCTATCAAATGTGCAGGGTGTAGCTGGGTTTCCCTTGCTTCACTGACTTGCATCAACATGGGGAGGAGAGGGAGCAGAGGAGTCAGCAGCCAGAGAGCCTCTGTCACTCTTCAGGGGTGAATTGAGCCTGTGGCATGTCCAGATGTGACAGCCTGTCCGTGCTGCCACCCAGCTGTGCCCCACTCACCTGGTGTGACAGATACGGCCACGCTCTTTGGCACCACAAATGCAAAACCTCCCCTCACCTCCCTCTCTGCTCCATCCCACAACGGGCTGAAGCACACACACCTGTCCATGCCCGTCCGGAGGTGCTTGGGCAGGCACCCAGCTGCACCAGCATGAATTTCCCTTCGTGCACATCCAGAGGGTTGGATGCTCATAGCCCCTGGTTTTCCTGGGCCCCTGGGTGTGCTCACACGGGATGGGCTGTGCAGCCACGGGCTCGTGAGGGTGCACAGGGGTGCCCAAGTGTTCGTGTCTCTGGACATACCCCTGTACACAGCAGCATAAATCCACACAGGGCAGGCAGACATACAAATGGCAGCATGGTGGGGGTTGGCAGGGACCTCTGGAGATCATCTGGTGCCACCCCCCTGCCCCAGCAGGGTCACCCAGAGCCAGGGGTCCAGCATTGCATTGTCCAGGCGGGTTTGGAATCTCTCCAGAGGAGGAGACTCCACAACCTCTTTGGGCAGCCTGTTCCAGGGCTCTGTCACCCTCACAGGAAAGACATTTTTCCTTCAAGTGGGAATGAATTTACCTGGACACACACACAGAGCCCTGGCAACAAACAGGTGCAGACACGAGGAGTGGAGCTGGCAGACGCAGGCGCTCTGTGGTGGATCCACACCCATGTGAATGAGGCTGCAAACCAGAGCACTCCTACAGCTCCTGCACACTCCCCAGCCACCCGAGTGCCACTGCACACCCAGGAACATACCCAGGGCCTGAGATCCCCCTTGGGGAACCCCATAACCAGACGTGGAGAGGGACACGGGGCGGGCTGCATCCCGCTCGAGAGCAGCTGTGTGTCCGTGGAGACCCCCAGCGTGTCGACTCTGCAGGAACAAGAGGCTGACTCATGCTTCATCCTTCCCAAAGAGCACCACGAGACCTCTCTGGGAAGCTGAGTGCCTCATGGTGCATTTCGGAAGAAGATGGTTTTGTTTACACTTGTGGGATTCTTCCCATGTAAAGTACAACTCCTGTTTGTCCCCCGAGAGCCAAAGCGAGTTGATAGATTCCCCAGCATGGTGGGGAAGGACAATCTAGATGGCTTGGCACTCAGAGAGGATAAAAAAAGGACTTGTTTTCAGATTGAAGTCATCCAAAGCTGTCCCCAAGACTGTTGCTGTGGGAAGTGCTGCTGTCCCTCCCACAGCAAAGCAGTGCAGTGTGTGTGTCTGTCTCCTGCCCTCTTCAAAGCTCCTCCTCTGTTTAAAGTCCAGTGTGTGTCTGAGTGATAGGCTGAACCAGGGCACCCCTGTGGACCACCACCTCTCCTGTAAAGCTCTCTTTCTGCTGCCTGGCGTGTGGCTTATCAACAGGAGGGCTGCAGTTCTGTCCCTGAAGCATGAGCACTGGTTTTGGGGGAGTTTTATCTGAGGCTGGTGGCTTTGGAGACTGTTGACTGCTCATCATCTCCACTCCTGCCCTCCCCAAATCCCAGCTCAGCTTTGGGTACCTGTGTATAAGCCCCGTGCAGCACATGTGGGCTTGTCCATGTGTCTCCAGTTGCTTGTGTGGACAGGTACCTCCCATATGCCCCCATGTCCTCTGTGTCTTTCCATCCTGGGCTCTGTTTCTCATCACACTGAGACCATTCAATGATGCCTCTGAGTAGCAAAGTTGCTGTAAGGCAAGTGTTGGGATGCTGAACTTCATCTCACTGTCCCAGCCTTCTGTGGTGTCAGAGCAGCCTCAGGGCAGCAGGCAGTTGTGGCCGTTCTGCTTTGGCAGGACTGATGCACTGAGGGAGTCCCTGCTTCAAAAGGTGACACTGACAAAACCAATACCATTGCCTATCTCACATTTTAATTTAAACTACCTGTTTTCCTCTGTCCCTCCCTCCCTCCATCCTTTCCTCCCTCCATCCCTTCCTCCCTCCTTCCCTTCCTCCACCCCGAGCATCTCACTGCAAATGAACATCTAATATTGGCTTTGGAAAATGCATTCATTCAGCAATTAAATAATTGAATGCTCCTCTGGCAAAATGAACTATCTTCTGCCTTTCTTGTGTTTTACCACTTTTTTTTTTCCCCCCCTTCTTTTCCCCTTTTCTTTCTTCTTCCCTCTGGTGAGACAAGGCTGCCATTCTTGAAAGCCATTTTAAATATTCATGTTTTAATTAACAGACTTTATTGCACGAACCCTATGTAAGATAATAAAAAGACTGCCTGAGGCACAACACTTTTTTTTGGGGTTGTTTGTTCTTGAAAGGGGACTAAGGAATAAAAAGCTTGATACGTTCCCTCCGCAGCCATTTGAAAGGTACACAGAAGTGACAGCCATGGGTCATGCAGCCACTGGGCTCTTCAAAACCCACGTGCTCCTGAGGATTGCTTTGTAATTGTTGGACTTGATCTCGAACATCTCTTCCAGACAAAATTATTCTGTGATTATATGATAATGTGTCTTTATAAATGTGGAGCGTGGTGTAAATCCTTGGAGCTCTTGCAAGGAGCTGCCCTGGGTGATAGTGGAGGATAGTGGTTTGCATGAGAGGATGCAGGGCTGGAGATGGAAGGGGAGCTGCAGCCATCAAGGACACTTTGAGTGTTTAGGGGTGAATGCAATCTTCTGATAAATCTGGAAATGGGGTGAGTTGTTTATTGTTTGGATGCTGTTTTCACAAAATTGAACAGAGAGGAGGTTTGGACCAGTCCCCTTCCCCAATATTTCTGGGTTGAAAAACCCAAATATTGACTGTACATCTCTGCAATGGATTTTGCTTTTATTGAAGACAAATAAGTTGATAGAATGTGTGAATTTGTGAAACATCTGGTATTGCCAGTTATGTATTTTTGCCAAAAAAAAAAAGAAGAAAAATAATGTTAGATGAAACTTCATTCTATGTGGGTGTTCTCTTATGGTGCAGCACACTGAAATTAACTTTATATTCTGAGTGTGTCATCTCTGCTGCGTGACATGGGCCTCTGCTCCCAGTTCAGCTGTGGTCCTGTGCTGGGGTGGAGGGTGTCCTGAGGATGCTGGACCAGAACCTCACAGGGAGACCTCTTCTCTCTTCCCTCATCTGCTCGTGACCTTGAAGAAGTGAGGGCATTTGTGCACATGCTGCACTTCATCTTGTTTTTATCCTTCCTTTATTCTGACTCAGATCTTGAGAGCAACTGGTGCTTTCTTAGCAAACAGATGCACAGTGCCTAGCACCAGCCCCGTGAGCTGTGATGATTGCTCTTGGTAAGAATAATAACAATCTAAATAATCTTAATAGTCAGTAAATACTCCAGTGGTTGCTGTGGTTTGAGGTCACTTTTAGGAAAAGGATCATCTCTTAGAGGGTGCCACCCTGGCATGGAGGCTGCTTGGCAGCTAGAAAGAGGACTGTCCAGCACTCAAGGAGGCAGGTGGGTGGAGCAGAGAAAATACCTTTAGTTACCCAGTGTTCAGTGCCTCAGTTTTCAACTGTGCTGTGCCCTGAGGATGTCACACTGATTACTCCATTTTCGACCTGTCTGCTTCCAAGGTTTTTCATCCTTAGCTGCCAAGGTGCAAAGATGGGGTCAACTGTGCTGAGTTGAAGGGTTCTGGATGTTCACCAAGATGAACAGGGAGATTGTTCTTAATAATGGCTTGTCTGGTGGAGAAGTCTGTGTTCTGTCTTCTGAAGGTGCTGTCACCTCTGGGATGCTCCATTTGTGCAGGTGAAAAAGCTGGGCTCTTCTTGTTTGTATGCTGCCTGGTAATGGCTGGGGCATCTCCTACTTCACTTGGCATGACCTATGGATAGAGCAGTCAAGGTTATCTGATGGAGGATCCACACTCCTCTCCTGTGCATCAGCAGAGCCAGAGGTGGTTTGACAAAGCCCAAAGGCAACCAAGCAGCTGCAGAGCCCAGTAAGAGGAGTGAGTCCAAAATGGGAATCCTTGCTCAATACTTGCAAAGCTTTAGTGCCAGCACTGTGAGGGGAGTTGGGGCAGATCAGGAAACGACAGGAGCTCATTTACCAGAAGAGCTGCCTTAGGAAGTGCCACTGAATCTCAGACCTCCAGGCTCAGCTTGATCATTATATCTGGGACATCCACTTCCCTGGATGGTTTTCTGATCTCTTCAAGCCACGAGCCCTGCTCTCCGACCTGTGCTGAGCTGCCTGTGAGCAGCAGAGGATGTCAGCTCTTGCTCTCCCCCCCTGCAGCATTTCTGAAGTGAACCAGTCCTCCTGGACTAACCCTGAGAGGGATGCTCTGGCCTCCACTCCTGTCCCTGAGAATTGTGTTGTCATCTCCCCCGTGTCACCACCAGGGTATTGCAATGGGGTGGCAAGTGACTCTGCTCACTGGTCCAGCTGAAAGCCAAGTCCAGGAGAGAAAAATGAGGATGATTTTTAATTTGGATCCGTGGGATGGCCCGAATCATGGTTCAAGCACCCAAGTGTCAGCGAGGAGACACAGTATGGTGCCTTCTGGCCACAGCCTGCCTTGAGGTCTGCTAAAGCTGCCTGCAAGGCCCCACCTCTTGGCTCTGCCCCTGCATCTGAGTCACCAACGATCCCTTTTGTTTGCATTTAGTGTAGATCTTGTTAATTGGCGCTTTCATTCCTCTAATTAAATGTAAATGAAGAGTGGATCATTAAACAAGGATACAGGAGCCCTCTCTGAACAAAGCACGTTTCAGCTGGAGGGAAAAACAAAGGAAACAGGTTTTTTCTCTGCTCCTTTTACTCCAGATCTTTTCTTTCTCTGGTGGAGATGGTTTCAGTCCCAAAGGAGCTCCTCTGCTCTTTTTGCTGCTGAAGGCCTCGTCCTGAGGGTGTTCAGGGGGTTCCCTGGTGACAGCAGGAGGGGCCAAGGCCAGAAGCAATGAGGCAAAGCTGTTTGTCTTCCCTTTGCTTCACAAACTTCTGTGTGCCCTCATCCTTCTGCCTCAGTCTTGCAGGTCACCCAGCTTGGGTGCAAAATCCCCAGGGAGGTTTCATCAGATGCCTTCTTGGAGCTGTCAGCCCTGAGTTACACTGAGTGATGGTCAGGGTGCCTCTTTGCCTGGTTTGCCCTGGCAGCACCACCCTGTCCATGCTGGAGGAGGTTTCAATGTTGCTTTTGCTGGAGCTTTGCTGTTCTAATGCCTTGTGCAGAGCAGAGCAGGCACGTGGCTCCCAGCGTGGCTGGGTCTGTGGGTGCTGGCAGCAGATGGCATGTGCTCTGCTGAAAGCAAAGCTCTCCCTTCACTCGGGGTGTAAAGTGGTGTTTTCTTTCCTGCAGGCCTTGGATCCATCCCCCAGTAGGACATTAAATGGGAGGTTTTGCTCCTGAGTGGTGATCTGAGCTGTGAAACAGGGGCTGTGGGGGGTGGGTGGTTTGGGGGTTTTGTCTGGGTGCTTTTCTTGGGCTCAGCAGATATTCTGCACGAGCCTGAGTGACCTGGCTCCAAACCTGCTTGGACTTGTCAGCTGGCCATCTGTGACCACCTGGAAGATCTCCTCCTCCTCCTAACCTTGGAATGGCTGGGATTTGGAGGTCAGTTAGAGGTGGAACCCTGACTTTCTATCAGTGCAAGGGCTTCAGAGGATGAGCACAGCTTCCCAGTGCATGGAGGCGTTAGGAAAGGGAGATGACACCCATGGCAGTGCTGCAGAGTCCATGGTGGGCAGAGCAGGGTGGTTTGCAGTGGGTTCAGAGAGGCAGGGAGATGTAAAGGGGTTGGGGTGCTGCAGCAGAGGTGAGAGCCAGGTCTGAGGCTGCCTGCTTGGCATCACTTGGCAAAGCTTGGCAGCAAGGGAAGGGACCAGATGTCTGCTGTGACCAACTCAGCACGATCAGTGTGATTGTGGAGTCTCACTGAGAGAAACAGCTCTGCCTTCCTAAATGCCACATCTCAGCCTGGGACAGAGGATGCCCTTTCGTTAAACACAGCAATGAGTTTGTCACATTGAATCAGGACAGCGGGAGGAAAAGCCCAGATCCCTCAAATAACAGGGAGCTTTTGCAGCGTCCCCTCCAGTTCTCAGCATCCTGAGAAACCACAGCCCCTGTTCTGCAGGGCTGGGCCTGTGTCACAGCCCATAACGTTTTCTGGAGCAGAGGGTGAGCTCAGGTCACAGGGAAGAGCTGGTTGGATATCTCCAGGAGACAGGGAGAAGGGGAGCTTGTCCTCCCCATCGCTTTCCTTTGCTGTGTGCTGGCCCCAAGGGGTCTCTGCCTTTGTGTCCTCGTGTGGCCTGGTGCAGTAATTATCAGGGGGGATGATGAGGCCAGAGAAGATCTGAGGTGCCGTGTGGTGCCACCTCTCCCTGCTTCCAACCTGAGGGTATCCAGGGGGGAGCAGTTGACCTTTATTTCTGCTTGGCTCTTCCAAGCAGATGCTGCTCTGGCTCTGGGAGACACGGGCAGCCAAGAGCTGGAGCCAGAGCTCTGCAAAGCAGGGGTTCTGAGGCCACCACTGATGGGACCTGGTGTCTTCTCCCCCTGCAGGGACCTGCCCGACTTTCATCCTTCACAGCACCTCTCCTTGGCCCTGCTGCAATCACAACAGCAGAAAGGTCCTCAGGTCTCTGCTCAGGGATACCCTGTGTCTCTTTGGGAAAGAAATGTAACCTCTCTGTGCCTCAGTTTCCCTCCCTTGAAGAAGGGATTTCAAAATCCTTAAGATTTTCAGATGAACGTTAGTACAAAAAAGCATTTTTTTCCTCTTTCTCTCTCTTTCTTAACTTCTGTTTTCTCTTTCCTCCCTTCCTTTTTTTTTCTTCTTCTTTTGCAATTCCCTTCTATCCAGCCATGCCTACCCCCACCCAGGGCTAGTGGAAGTGTCCTCTGAAGCTGCAGAGGACAAGAGAACTGGAGAAGGCATCTGCTGCCCCAGTGCCTTGGAGAGGTGCCACGAGCTGAGCACTTTACTGAGCCATTTCCAGTGAGAGGATAAAATCATAGAACCATAGAATTGTTTTGGTTGGAAGAGACCTTCAAGACCATTGAGTCCAACTAAAAACCTGGAACTGCCAGAGCACCACTAAACCATGTCCCTCAGCACCACATCTCCATGGCTTTGAAAGCCCTCCAGGGATGGGGACTCCACCACTGCCCTGGGCAGCCTGGGCCAGGCCTGGACAAACTTTCAGGGAAGAAATTTTTCCAAATGTCCAACCTAAACATCCCCTGGTGCAACCTGAGGCTGTTTCCTCTTGTCTTGTCACTTGTTACCTGGGAGAAGAGCCCAACCCCACCTGGCTCCAGCTGTAGAATGAGAAAATCTCCCCTGAGCCTCCTTTTCTCCAGGCTCAAAAATCCCAGGTCACTCTGATTTTTGGTTGGTTTTTTTCTGCTCCTGGTCAGGCTTCTAGAACAGAGGTGCTGCAGTGAGGTGCTTGTGTTTCAAACTGGCCATGCTGATGGCTGGGTTCTGGGGCAGGGCCTCCTGGAGACTGGTTTTCTCCACAGCACTCTGCAGGTGGCAGCTGGTGTGTTCCACAGCAGAATCAGCTGCTCTTTGGTGCTGGGTAGAATAAGCTTCATAGTCCTCCTTTCAGCACAGCTGTGTTGTGTGGCTCTTCTGTGAGCCATGGACAGATGCACTTTAGAGAAAAAAAAAACCCAAAAAACTAAAATAAAATAAAAACTGTGTTCATTACTTAGGAAACTCCTGTTCATCTTGGGAGATCTTGGTGGGTCTCCCATTGGGCACGGCTTTAATTCTCACCTTTGGAGTTGTTTCAGGATAACTGGGAATTGGTTTGCAGCTTCTACCTGAAAAGAAGAGTCCAGAAGGAGGCCTGGGGTGCCCTGGGTAGGGTTGGTGGCTGTTCCAGGCTGAGTTGGAGGGTGTGCTGGGCAGAGGAAACAACCCTGGGTACCTGCTGTGGGGTCACCACATCTCAAGAGCATCATTTTTTTTCACATCATGCTTAGTGCTGAGAGCTTCTCAAGGTGGCTCAGGAGGAGCTTTCCTCCTTTCCCATGAAGTCCTTGCTGGAGATGCTCACTGCCCTGGCACGTTTGCTGCCCAACTTAACAAAGGACTTATTTGCAACCTACATGTTGGGAAGAGATGAACTCTGACTTCTCCTTTAGGGAGCCTTCCCCAGGCAAGGAGAGCATACACAACTGAAAGATTTTTTTTTCTCTCTTCTCCAGCTGCTGGAGGAAGGACCTTCCCCTGAGTTACTGATTTTAATCCAGTTCTGCAGGCACTTGCTAAACAATCTCACTAGCTAGCAAGGTCCCTCAGTGCTCATCTTTCATGGTCAGGATTTGATCACCAGGTGGGGATTGGGAAGGAATCTGAAAGGCTCTGCTTGTTGGAGGGAACCTTTCTGAGGTGCAGTGACACAGCAGCAAAGGTCTCCCTTAGGAAAGAGGAGATGTCCTCATCCACCTCCTCATCCACCTCCTCATTCACCTCCTGCCTCTGATCACCCCTTTCCCTTCCCATCCTGCCAACCCTCTCTGTTGAGCTTTAGGCCAAGAGTCACCTTGCTGTCCCTGTCACCCAGATGTTTAACAGCTGGAATGTCCCAAGACAGAGGAGAAAAAAAACCCCAAAGACCTGGAAACAGAGCGTATATATTTATTATTTTTTTTCTTTGCAAAAATAGGCATAACTTCAAGGGTTAGATGATAGCACTGGCAGAGGTGCTTAGGAATGCAAGGAACCAACGTCCCAACTCCTCCTGATGCAGTTCATTTTAAAAACAGCACCAGTTGCACTTTTGGAAGGACATCATTAGACAAGCATTTTCCCTCCAGTCCCTGGCAAAAAGTCAACATTTGCATTTAAATAGGGCTTTTGCTACCAAACTGAGGCACGTTACAGAATAGCTGCAAAGAGATAAAGATTCCTTTAAGAGGGAGAGAGAAGGGAAAAAAAAAAATCTAACCTCATTGAAAGCCCAGCCCAACTCCCATGTGCTGTCAGCAGAGGAGAGGTTATTTATGCATTCGAGAGTGTGCCCACTGAGATATAATCTAGTGCTCTCAGGAGCCTCTGCTTGCTGGAGGTGGAATTATAAGAATTAAAAATTACAAGCGTAAAACAAGGCCAGACTAAAATGAAATATTACCCAGTGGGTGTAAATAATTCATGGGCAAAATAACCCTCCTGGGTCCCCCCATCGATCCATCTCACTTCACAGATGTGAAGAGGAACAATCCCTTGAAGGGGTGGCTGGAAACCTCCTGGATGCTTTCAAGGGTTTGAGGTGGTTTCTGAGTGGCTGTGGTCCATGAGGGCCAGGAATGGCTCCGTGGGAAAGGATGAGTGATGACATGAAATGGAGTTTCCTCTAGTAATAAAACTTTTCTTGTAGCTGACCAAAGGAGAAGAAAACACCCTTTGGCAAGGGAAAAAAAAAAATCATGTTTTACTCCTGTGCTCCCAAGCAGAGCACACCAGTAATTTAACCTGTGTGTGCAGAGATCCCTGAAGGACCCAGCAAGACTTTCTTTGGCAAATATTTGTCTTTCAGCACAATTGAGTCCATTCCCAAAGGCACAGGCTGGCTTCTTGGAAAGATTTTTGCTAGGCCTGCTGTGTGGAGGTTAGAGGGGCTGGGGTTAGAGGGACTCACCTGGCTCCCTCCTGTGTGGACAAGGGGTGGGAAGGACTTGCAGACCCCATGTGAGTGATGTCTGGGAGAATCATGGAAGAGGCAGGAGGAGAGCTGGCTTTACTGCAGCCAGTTTGCTTCTTGAGAGGAAAGCTGCTGCCTGACACTGTTGTCTCTCTTCTAATGCAAGTCCATCCCCCAAAGATGACCATACTGGACTAAGACAATTTTATCTGGAAGGGTTTGGCCATGCAGGAGAGAAAAAAAAAAAATGGAGGAAAAATATTTTCACAGTTGGCTTTATTTTCCTGATACACACCTGCCTGTATACAGATATTTATGTGCAAAAGCATCCTTGCAGTCTGTAGAGCTGGTTAAGGTCATAGAAAGCAAAGAGAGTCAGTATTGATCCTCTGCATCTCCCTTTGTTACAGGCCTTGTTCACAGCCAGTGGTTACCTCTGCCCACTCAGAGACATGCAAAGCCTCTGGAGCTGCAACCTTTCTGCACCAGCAGCCCCAGCACATGCTGGTGCAGTCTCCATGGTGGCTGAAGGAAGGGATGCATTTAAAGCAGTCTTTGTGAAAGTTCTGCAGTCTCTCCTCAGGCCAGCAAGAACTCAGATATGCAGCTTAGTGTCTTACTGAGCTAAAATACCCTGGCCTTCAGCAGGGCTTTTTGACTGGTAGGTGAAGCCAGCACTCCAAGGTGGTTGCATCATGAATCAGTGGAACTGCTCATTGCAGGACACTGCCAACACTGAAGAGTCCATGGCTCCAGAAACCAATTCAGCACATTTATGGAAAAAAAAAAATAATTAAATTCCTTTTATACTGATTAAATCATAAAGCCACCAGCTCTGAGAAGCTAACAGCATGGCATGTGTTCACCTTGTCCACTGGCGTGTCCATCGTGGGTCCAGACAAGGCTCATTTGCCTCCAGCATCTTGGAGTAGAAACCTTTATCCCATGGGATAATTTGTATTGCTCCTTATCTTTTTCTGTGCCTGTCCCCAGCAGAGTTATTGGTTCTGCTGGAGCTGAAGTGCTCAATCAGAGTGTTTTGTTCTGAGAGGCTTTCACTGTGGGTGATGTTTTTGATAGTATGGGCAACCATGTAGAGATGGATGAGGAATGGTGACAAAAGAGGCCTGGTTGGGGCATGGAGATGAGTTTTGGAGTGCTGTATGAAACAGAATCCCTTCTCCCACACTAACAGCAGGGAAATCTATGGTATCTGTGCTTGTTAACTGGTGCCCTGGTTGGCTTCTGTCTCATGTGTGTCTCCCCAGGAGTGTAGCTGTCTTACACACACCTAACCACATCTATGCAAAACCAGGGGGTGGCTGATGCTGCCTGGGCTTACCAGCTGCTGGCCTTTCCCTGCTGCACACTTGGGGTCTCCTTTTGTATTTTTTTTTCTTTTTTTTTTTAACTGTCTGAAGGTATTTTCCAACTTTGCTCTGCAGCCAGTATAGCTGGAGAGAGGCTGTTTGTACCTGCAGGTGTCATTTGTCAGCTGCAATATGTCCCCCCCTCTTTTCTGCCACCTTTGCCAAATTCAGCCATTCAGAAGTCACTGCCCATCAGGGACAAATAGCAGCAGACACTCTCATGATTTCTCCAGCTCTGCAAAGCTGGTAAACTGGCACGAAAATAGTTGGCTGGAAGTCAGAGTTTAATTCTTGAGACAAGAAAAGGTTAACAACTTCAGGAGGAAGAGACATGGGAAGGACTGTTTGGACACCTCAGGATGCTTAAAGAACATTGAAAAAGGCAATAGGGAGAAAAGATTAGAGGAAAAATGAGAGGGAAAATAAGGCAATGCTTGAAAGGAGGGGACACAGCTCTGGCTACTGGGATTATTCATCCTCATAGGAAGCATAAAAGAGCTAAACAAGGAAAATGCCAAGCAGAGATCACACTTTGTTTTTAAGGACAGGCCCCCAGACATGATCCCCGCTGGCTAAGCTGTAACCCAGCTCCCAATCAATCTCTCCTTCCTCAAATGTCACTAACCTGCACTTAAGTGCAATAAGACTTTGCAGACTAATTGAAATTCTGAGCCAGAGTCAGGAGACATTTGATTCAAGTAGTGTTTTAATTGTCTGCTCCCTAGGCTGGTAACAGAATATTTTGCTCCTTGCATTATTCAAGGAGACACGAGAGCTCAACCTTTCCCTTTAGGTTATTGCCCCCCCTGCCTTGGGTTTCTGCTCTGTTCTTTATTTGGCCTCTGCTCACACATTACCTGTGAGCATCCTCAGGTGCCTGCTCATCCAGGAACCAGAAAACCTCAACCAGCCCATCTGCTTAGATGCTGCATTTTGATTCAACCTTGTCTCTGGAAGTAGGAGCCAGCTGGGAAGCACGGGGCTGAAAGCAGCCCCCAGTGCTTCTGTAGATGAGAGTAATCTTTTTTTTGTCACACATAAGGGGGACTCCTTCTTTCTGTGCACAAGGAGACACTTCACTTTAAAGCCTTCCATGTGCTGTTTGCTGTAACCAGGAGCTTATAGTCTGGCTGAGGGAGCCTCAAACAGTCTGTGGACTTTCCTTGGTTTCCCAAGAGTGCTGCACTGAAGCCAAGGTTATAAACTTGAGTGTGAAATGAGGTAGAAGCCTCTTCAGCACCCCCAAAATCATCAGATAAGACCAGGCACTCTAGGAAAGAGGAAAAATGAGGCTTATGGAGCATCTTGAACTTCCTGCTCCTGTTGCACTCGTGGTACTTGGGTACTCACCACCATTTCTCTGTGCTGGTCCTGGAGGCAGTTTGAAGGAGCTGAGTGATGTTTCCCTGTGAGAACCTGACTGTCCTTCCCATGAGGTTAAAAGGGCCTAACAAGGACTCAGCTGTGACATCATCTGTGGACCAGAATCAAGCAGAAGATGGACCTGCTTCTCTGTCTTACCTGTTTGACAGGTATCATGCCTGTGCAAGGAGGTGTTTTTGGTTATGGTGCTTTTCTGGTTGAATTTTGGAACTGAAAGGTCTGATGGGGTTTGGGTTGCACCAGGCTAAGTAAGATATGCACAGGATTGCTTCCAGCTGGGATCTGTGTCTATAAATCATGGGCAAAAGGGGCAAAAAAAGCCCTTCTTCAGACAGAGGGAAGAGAACTCTTCTGGATCATCCACTAGGCTTCTACCAAACCTGATCCTGAGTTCCTAGGCTTATGGTCCTGTGATGCTGCTGGTCCCTACCCCTCCAAAGAGGACCCCTCCCTGCAGACCTCAAGCGTCCTGCTTTCAACCTGGTGTGCAAGGAACACCTGGACACCTTGTCCTGAAAGGAGACTGCCAAGTGGACAGTTGGATGTGGCTGTGAGTCAGCAGGCAAGGCACCTAGATAGAGCAAGTTCACCACCTGCCTGCAGCAGGCAGGCTTGTTCCTTCTCAGTTTATTCACTCTTGGCTTGTGCTTCCTGCTCCTTTTAACCACTTATGCTACCTCTTAGTTCCCCATGCTGTGGGAGGAGGATCCCTCTGACCACTTTACATCCTCTGTGTCTAAGGAGGTCACCTGGCCTCCTTCTACAGTCAAGGGCCAGACGTTTCTGGGGTGAGATACATCTCACTCTAAAGCAAGATGGTGAAATAACCTAGGCTCCAGAAGTGCTAATTTCCCTTCTTTAATTATGAAACCACATCTGGAGCACAGACCTCTAAAACACTTTGAGATGTTGCCCACTCTGGCAATGCTTTGGAGAATTCCATGTGAACCAGGAGTGAGCTCAGAACACAGAACAAGCTGCTGCTCTCATACTGCCCTGTAAATCTTGCTCTGCAGGGAGAAGCTGCTCTCTGGAGGGTAAGAAATTATACTTTATGTGTAATTGATTTGGAGCTCCCTAGAGCTATCTTCACCCATTAATGCCCCAAAGGCCCTGTCCTCCAGGCCTCAGAGATGGAGGCACGATGAGTTATGTCTGTTATTAATGAGTTTTAGATGCAGTCTTCTTAATAAGATGAACTCACAGTCTTTTTTTTTTTTTTCTCCCATTTTTTGGGTGCAGCTTCACTGATTTTCCTCATTCCCACACATTCCCACATTGCCTTTCAGAAGGACTTTGAAGGGGGAGACTGAGGGTGAGGAAGAACTGATAAGAATGTTGAATTTAACACACTTGGACAGACTCTTGGAGAGTAAAACTCTTTCCTCCTGTGTTTCCTCATAATCCAGCTTTAGCAGTATCATTTGTTATGTGGAGCCCCTGCTTTGGCAAACTCTAATGTGCACTGTTAGCTCTGACCCCCCACACCAGTGGACACACCAATGGGTCTAGCCTTCAAATTGGGACCCTTTGTTTTCACTCTCTAAAGTTAGACCACTTGAATACCCCTCACTGTCAGTTTCTTGCAGCTCTGCTGGTAGTAGGTGGCCTGATTTTCCCCTTCAGCATCTTCAGCCCAGGAGCACTTTCTGGGAAGCAGAAGGACTATGCTGTGAAGAGATGGAGATACCCAGGTACTTGCAGTCTACCAAGATACACTGCCCAGGACACAGTGGGCTTGAAGAATGCATTTCAGGTGAGGAGTGGATATGAGAGAGGTTTGGCTGTGCAGGGCTGAGATATTTGCTTTGATGCCAACTTCCACAGCTGGGGCAAGTGCTGGTGCTCACCCTTGTGTTTGGGTGCCAACTAAAGGCACCTCACATATCTCTTGTGGTATGTAACATGCCTTGGCTGTGCTAGATCTACACTTCATCTTACTAAGCATCTTGGCCAGTAGATGTTGCTCTTGGCTCATACTGATGTGCTCAAAAAAGATGTATCTGACCTAAGACATTTGGGAACCTTCTGGAACCACACAGTGCAGATCTGCCCCCCCACCCAGCATTCTGCTTTTGGCCATCACAGACCATCCCAGAGGACCAGAGAGAAAAATCTGACACAACTCCTCAGACAGCAGTCATTTGTAATTAGTAGATACAGTTAATTAGCTGGTTGCTTTGTGCTAGGTGAGGATTGCTGGGCAGGGAGTCAGTATTTCTAGGGGAGGTGGTTGTACTTTCAGAAAGGTGGTGTTGACAGAGGCAGAGAGAGGAATGATGGGACAGAAACATGCTTTTCCAGTGAGGATGATGAGGGTGCTGGAACACTGGAACAGGTTGCCCAGAGTGGCAGTAGATGCCCCATCCCTGGAACCATTCCAGGTGAGGTTGGACAGAGCTCTGAGCAACCTGCTCTAGTTGCAGATGCTCAGTGCAGGGTGGTTGGACTAGATGACCTTGAAAGGTCCCTTCCAACCCAAACCACTCTATGATTCTGTGCTGAGGGAGGCTGGAGTCAAGCAGGTGTTGGGCTGGGGGATGCAGGGGCTGCAGGTCTCACCCAGAGTTGAGTGCCATGATCCATTTGTGCCCCATGGAACAGGTACCATGTGCCATGTGTGTCTGATGGCTTGAGATACAAGTCATGGAGAGCAGGGCTGAGCTCCTGGGGTTATATTCATGTGATTATTTAGCCATGTTTTTAGTTTCATGGAGTGTTAGAGGAAAATGAATACCTGTTGTAATGGCTCTCCAGCCTGAGGAGCCCTGGCAATCAATGATAACCCAGCCCCTCCTGCCTCCTCAGCACCAATGCTGACCAAAGGAAAAAAGGATGCAGAGAAATCTTCCACCATTGGTCTCCACCCTCTGTTCTCATGCAGATTCATTTCCACTCAGTTTTGGGGAATGTGCTGGGAGTAAAACACTCCATTCAGAACCCTCCCATTTGTGCAGCCAGCCCCAGAGCTCAGGAATGTTTACATTTTCTCATAGAAAAAATAGCTACTGCACATGATGATCAACAGTGAAGCACAGATAATAATTTGTCAAGCAGCCTGAATCTCTGTGTATCTGTTAATATACCCACTCTTCTCCTCTTCCCTCTCCAAGCACATTCAGCTCTCTCTCTCTGTAGCACCAATCACAGCAGTATTTAGGCCCTGGCTAAAGCAAGCTCTCAGGATCAAGGACTGTCTGTGACCATTGTGCCCGTTGAGTACCAATCCCAGGACATCTCTCATCTTACTTGAGGGTTCTTAACATTGCTGGACTAGAAATGAGAAATATGAGTAATGGAAAAAATCATTTACAAATGTGCCCTCGTGGCATCTTATCATCATCTGGGCTGATAGAATCTCTCAGTGCTGTGCCTTTCTTTTCTTAAGCAGGACCACACACCAAGGGAATTTCATGTCACGTTTGTCCATAGGAAAGAATGGTTTTAAGAAGGACAGACCTTGATCTCTGTTGGCTGAAGATTATGGGTATCAGGGTCTGGCTCAGCAGATTCAGGGTAGAAATTGCTCATGAAGAAGCTTCAGATACTCATTAGGGAAAATAAACCTTTCTTTTAGTGGTTATAACATGAAAAATCAGAGAGGTCACCTGTAGCAAAGTAACAGGACCACAGAGGCCAAGCTACATCAGTCCATTATGAAGAACAAGAGCCCAGCTCCTGTTTAGTTTTCAGGGCAATAAACACAGTGTAAGAGCACAAGTCCACTGCCTTTCAGGACCAGATGGAGTTGCAATTCCTTGTGTCAGCCTGGGACTCAGAAGGGAGGTAAGAGGCAGTGTGAGCAATCCTCCCACCACTGACAGCAGAGGTGACGACCTTGGGAACAGTTGTTCAGAGTCACGCTGAGAATTGCTCTGATCATTATCTCCAGTGTCTCTAAGGGAGCTGCAAATGAATTGCTGTGCCTGCAGTCTGTGGTGCCCCAACTTCAGATTGCCACTGACTGTGCTAATGACTCCAGGCATCCACCACCCCTCAGCATCAATGTCAAAAAGATCAATATTAACCCCTTCCTTACAATGTTGATCCAGGTCGATGAGATCGATTTCTTGCCCTTGATGCTAAGGCATCCTGGATACCTTGTGGTCATTATCCCAACTGCAGAATCATAGAATGTTAGGGGTTGGAAGGGACCTAGAAAGATCATTGAGGCCAACCCCCCTGTCAGAGCAGGGTCACCTAGACTAAGTCACCCAGGAACAGATCCAGGTGGGTTTGGAATGTGTCCAGAGAAGGAGACTCCACAATCTCCCTGGGCAGCCCCTTCCAGACTCTGTCCCCCTCACTGTGAAAAAGGTTTTTCTTGTGTTTACCTGTTTCTTGTGTGACCTGTTAAACTGTTGGTGCTGGCTCCTTAAACTATCATGAAGCTTTTCATTTTGGTTCCTTCAGTGGTTTGAACATCTCTGTCTTCTCCTTGGACTGTACATGGTGGTCCCAGTTGCCTATGGGATGCACTGCTGAAACCATTGTCACTGACTGCAGGTTTTTGTTGGATAAGAAATCTTCTTCACTTATGTGCAGCCAGGATTTTTAAGGTGGATCTGCTCATATCTCAGGTTTCTGTTTCCTACCTTAAACAGTGCCAGGTTCAAAAAGTTCCTGCATTTCCAAAATACTCTAATTAATTAGAGCGACCAATAGTGCTCAATTTATAGTCAGAAGAGCACAGACAGAGTGCAAGCAGAATGGCAATACTGACTGTTCAGCACCAGATAAATCAAAGAGACCCTGGGAAGACCAACAGATGAAAGATTTCATGGCTAACTTTGATACTTGTGGTGCCAAGGACCCGATCTCCTACCAGGTGGCTACTGTGGTATCCCAGAGCAATTCATTTTGTGGAAAATGCACTGAGGTGTTTCAGAGGCTCACAGGATACCTCAGAGTCAGCATTCAGAGAGCTGTGTGAAGGTGGAAGTTTCTGTTTCTCTGCAGTTCGTGATGCAAACGGGGGAAGACTTGTCCCCATGTGCCACACAGCACCTCTGCACTGTGTGCAAATCCTTTACTCCTGGCAATAGTTACCAATCATGGTCAAACTCAGGATAAACTCTGCCCAGGCCAACTCTTCATGCAATAGAAATGTCAGGGTTGCAACTTAATCTGATCTTTCCCATTCTACATGTAATGAATGCCTTTAAAGATTTCCTGGTTGGTTTTTTTTAACACCTTTGTGAACAGTATGTCTGGGAAGGAAATCCCTTCTAAAGACAGTGGGTTTTGGGGTGGAAAGCTTCCTCCCCTTCCCATCATGGTCCAATCAAAGACATCAAATCCCTGGAAAAGAGGAAGATGTTGCATCTCAGTGGCTAACTTGCAGTTCTGTGTTTCTCCCTTGGGACTGTAAGGTCTGGCAGAGGAGGGTAAAAGGCATCTTCATGACCTGACCTGGTGCAGTGACCCCATCACTTGCTCTGGACACCTCAAGTGCAGACTCAGCTCTACGTTATTTCCTCACATGATGCCAAGGCTGGATCTGGATCCTACCAGCCTCAGATTAATCCTAGACATTAATCTGTAATGACATTCCTGATCCCAGTGGGAGTGGTCAACCCAATAAAAGCTCTCAGATGCTCACCAGTATGGTGCAATTTCTGGTCCCAGGCAATATAGCTCAGACAGCATCTCTCCCAAGGGCTGTTTGAACTGTCTGGACACTGCTGGGTACCTTCTCTCAGCAAGGTGACCTCCTGAGCTCCCTGGGCATGTGTTACTTATTGACCCCTAACTTTGGCTTGCAGATAAACACCTCTCTGCTCTGTCCTAATTCCTCAGACACACATCAGCATTTAGCTATTGCAGGTTTTCTCACCTTCCATAAGTAGCATGTGACCCGACCTTTCTGTCTGTCCCCTTCTTTCACAAGTGGATTCAATAAGAGACAGAGACAGAAGCGACACACAGAGACAAACCTAAAGCCCTCTCCCTTCAGCAATGAAAAACTCTAATGACTTGTCAAAGCATGAGCTGGTAAAGGCAGCCTGTGCCCAGCAAGGCAGCCAGGATTAGCATCTTCCCACGGCAGGAGGAGCCTGAGCGACAGCTCTGCGAAGGAGAGGCCACGGAGAGGAGAGATGCCTGCTGACAACTCTCTTGTTCTCCAGCCTTCCTCAGAGGTGCACACACACCGAGCGATCCCCTTGCAGGCAAAATCCTTATTTTTGACATCCCTGTGTGAGGGGGTTTGGCTGTGGTATCAGAACATCAGTCAATATTTGGTTTAAGAAGTGCCAAGGTGTCTGGACTTGGTGGAGCCAGGAGTGCTGAGAGCCACCAGGAGTATCCGTAGAGTAGCAGCTCCCTGGCAAAGCTACTCAGAGCCCGGGGATGCTTCACTCAGGGGTTGTCCTCCTAGGTGTTGTATTCTGTGTACTTCTGTAAGATGTTTACCTTAAGAAAATGGCACTTATTTCTGTGCTGTACAGCACGAGCTCTGTGGTACTGCAGGCAAGTCAGGTAGTGATTCAGCCCCTCCCTGGTTCATCCTGCAGAGGCAGTGAGAGCACAGCCCTGACTCTCTCTGCAGGGCTCTCCTGAAGGGAAGTATCTGGTAGCTCATGGAGAATGGAGAAACCACAGGCTTGGGGAGCACAGAAATCCTCCAGCTGGAAATGCTGTTGAGGAAAAAAGCTGAAATTGCACGGGGCTTGCAAAGCTCTGGATGTCACTGCAGTCAGGAGTGTGTGCAGTGTTCTGCAAGTGCTCTGGGCCTTTTTAAAGCCCAAAAAAATCCCCTTTGGCAAAATCGAGGCCCTTCAGGCCAGGGCAGATGGAACATGAAAGGAATTTTCACAAATGCTCTTCTTTGATTCTCTTTTTGAACGAGCTTTTATGAAAATAGATAATGACACTCATCTCAGGAAAGGTTTCAATCAGTTTGGGCTACACAGTTAGATTTTAATGTCTTCACATATTTATCATCACACAGAGCCATGTGTGTGCTAATGGGTCCCCTCTGTGCTTTGCACCCAGGGCTGCAGCAGCTCCAAGAAGCAAATAGTGTGTGAGCTCAGCTCTGATGTGATTCATGCAGCATCTGAGAGGTTCAGGGAGGGGAAGCATTTCATTCCTCCCCAGTGGTGCATGCTGGATTTTTCTTCAAAAGTCTGTTCTCTGATATTTTGCCTGCTCTGCTTTGAAAGAAGTTAAGTGATTAGGCCTCTACGGCTTTCTTAGGGGAAGACTTTGCCACGGTTTTATTTGATCTCCTGCTCCAGACTAAACATTCGTTTTCTCATTTCCCTGCCCACCTCCCCCATTACTTCCACATAAATTATCTCTCTTTATCCCTGGTGTTTCAGTTGCAGGGATTCATGTAATAATCACAGCTTTATGCTGGGTTTTCTTGAAAGCTGAGCACTGTGACCTCATTTCCATCCTCCTTAAGTGATTTACAGAGCTGGGGGAGATTGAACCTCATCCTAAATGTCTGACTGAAATGGGCCTTGTTGCCTTCATTTGCTGGGATTTGTTATGGAAATCAGTGATGACTTTGGCCATTCAGCAGTTTTGAAAAATGGCATCAGTTATTGGAGTCTCCAGAAGTGAGTGATCTGAGCAGCTTTTTGGATGGTGGTGGTGGCTGCTGGCTGGCTGAGCTCTGAGCACACCTCTGTGAAAGAGAGTCACAGTAATGCAGTTAAGGTAGGAAGAGGCCAAGCAACTGGAAATGCACCACAAACCTTGTTGGCCAGATCAGGGGTCTTTCAGACCAATATCCTTCATTAGCAGTGACTATGAAGGGGAAATGCAGAACAAGATGAGCAGAGAGCATCCTTCCAGCCTTCAGCAACTTGCATCCCAGAGAACTGAGCAACAGCTGCTGGTTTTGTATCTAATAGAATTTGTTGGGCTTTTCTTTCATGCATTTCCCTAGCTACATTTTGTATTCATAGAAACCTTGGTACCTTTTCATGCTGTGACAAGCACTGCACAGTTCAACAGTGCTCTGCATCTCTGAATTATGTCCTTCATTGGTTTTGCAGCTGTCTCCTGCTTTAATTTGACATCCTTCAATTCCAATATTGGAAAAGACAATGAGCAACCATTCCCTGGTTGCCTTGTCCTGGTCACTCACAAACTTTCATTGCATCTTCATTATTTTCCCACCTCACCCTTCTCCTTCCCATGGAAGAGTTGGAATGTATGGGTATGGCTGTTGTTAATGTAGATTTTGTCAGAGGTGAACACACTGCACAGAAAGGATGGTTCTGCCTGTGCAGAGTCCTGCATGTCCCTTATCCTACTTGTTAGCTAGCCCAGCTTGAAGCTTGCTAGTGATTTGTACACTGATCAGCCTTCCCTTCCCACCAAAAATCCCATTAAAACTTCTGTGTAATGTCCAGACTCTCATCTCTAAATTATCTTTTTTTCTATAGTACAGTAAGTCCTAAATCCCTTTAGGAATTGACCTTCTTGGTTTGCATTACATTGCCAAGAGTGTCTTTCATGGTGACTCACAACAGTGGATCTCAGACCAGGGACAGATCTGTCTCCTTAGCAGGTAACTCCTTGGGCATGGTCTGTTTTCAATCAGTAAGTTACCAAGATGCCTCTGCCTCAAATGTTTCTTTGATGGTCTCTGGATCTTTGTGTTTAATTAAATTTGGCATTAGCCAGATAACAGAGCTCGTGACACAAGGTATGGACAGGGGATGGAAGAGAGTTCTTACCCCCAGCCTTTGCACTTTGTTTCTCACTAGATCAGTAATGCAGGTATTTGTGTTCATACAGCGTTCATCAAAAGCTGTGGTGTCTGAAAGAGGAAGGTTAGAGCTGGAATGATTAATTTTGCATTTTAGGGACCTTAGGGTGTTAGTTTTAATACTAGTGCAGAGCAGCAAAGTGTTACACGGGATTTAGTTTTGAAAGGGCAAGGAATGAGCCACTGGAGCAACTCACTTGTGCTGCCAGAGTCTTTCACCATGGAGGCATGAGCCAGGGACATCTTTCTGAACAAATTTATTCCTTCCTTTCTTCTACAGAAGTATCAAACTGAATGCATGGGTCTCCAGGGAAAGCTGACTATTTTGTGTAATAGAAGGCTGTCTTCAAAATAGTCCCTTCTGGACTTGCAGTTTCCCAGCATAGTAGGAAAAGAGAGTGACAAACCCATGTGGCACAACTCTTCCACTTTCACCACTGTATTACAAATTGAACTTTCAGATGGTATGAAACAATCTCACTCTTAATCTCCTTTCAGCTTTCTCCTGTTTGTGTAGGAAATATCATTTTATTCACTGATTTGCAAACTGCTGATGATTCTCAGGCCCTCAGATGCTCTGATATAACGTCCACCACAGATAATTCCAGTGGCAGCACACAAAACTGTGGTGGCTTTTTGTAGTCCCAGCATGTTTTTCAGACACAAGATGTCCTGGCTTGCTGAGTTTGAGAGAGCTGCCAACAAGAAATGCCTGATGTAGTGTGTCAGCAAAGCCCCTTTTGCTGTGCTCTACTGGTTGTTTTGTGTTGATTCCTCAGTTTTGGTGTTGTCACTGTCATCTAATTTAAGGCATTGCTGTTAAATTAAAAGGCATGATTGACTGACTGGCATCTGAGACAAATCACAGCTGTCAGCTGCAAAGATAAACTCCAGACTGGGATGCAAATCTTCCCAAAGATCAAGGGTGTTTGGACGAGGTGTCTAAGTCAGGCTCTCCCTGGTAATTTATAGTAGGAAAGAGCTGTTCTTTGGGCATCTCTGCTTAAGATTCTGAACAAGTCATGACACATATGAGCTTGCCAGTTAATTCTGACCATCTTGAAATTTTCTCTGTTTAACTGTGGAGAATTAGAATGCATTGGGTTAGCCTAGCATGAAAAGTAATTTGTTTTAGTACACGATCATGATAAGAATCAACTGAGTAGGATCAAAAAGCCCTTTAGAAACTGGATTAAAGGCCTCCCCGAATGACAGTCTCCATGGCACTCAAAACAGTCCCATGAGCAGTAGCCTTGTGTGCAACGGCCTCCTTTGCAAAACTCATGCTAGGAACTAGGAAATCTCAAGGAATAAACCCCACAAGCTAAGCCTTGCTACGTGATCGAGGTGATAGCTGCTGGCTGTGATGGGAATGTCTGGAGCTGGAGGAAAGAGCCACAGATAATCCAGTTAAAAAGAATAAGGAGCAAAGTCTGCAGTTCTGCAAGGCTGTAGCTGAGCAAAACTTTGCTAAGTGAGAATGGGTCGGGTGTGTGACCTTCACAGGAGTCAGTGCCTTTGAAAAGCAAAATCCTTCATGAAGCAGTTGCAGCAGAGTCATTATTTCTGGATTAAGGACAGATGGCAGCTCACCCCGCATCCATCAGCAGGGAGCAGCAGTTTGTTGAGAGCTGATGAAATGGGACTGCAGGGTCGAATGGGATGGTCTGCAAAGGGTCCCCTTAACTTCACTGGGATTCTGCACTCTATTTTTCATGGGCTACTCACTTCCCAGCATCAGAAGTGTCTCCTCCAACCCTGTTCTTGAAATGTAAGAAGGGGCAGAGAAGGGAATTGTGCAGCAGACAGGTGGGAATTAAAGTTTCCTAGAAGATGGGGAGTCCGTGAGGTTGCTGTGGCTCAACAAGTCACTCCTGATGTGTGCAGTGACAAAATCCCACGTGTGTCTCTTCTGCAGCATCTGCACTGGGCTAAAAGCTTCTGTGTGTGGCCACAGCTCAGCTGCTCTATAGCCATGGTAGCTCAGACACTTGTTACCCAGCCACTGCTCTCCACCAGCCAGATGCTTTCAAGTATTGGGCAGAAGAACCAAGTGTTCTACCCATGGCACAGCATTTTTTTCCCCTTCAAAGGTGGGATGGGTATAACTTCATATAATAGGCCCTTAACGGATTGTTTACAGCACCACTAAAAAAGACAAATCTCTTGAAACAGTGAATGACTAGACTCAGGAAAAGAAGGGAGATCTCAAAAGGTTTATCTGACAGCCAATAAACAGGACAAATAACGTGCAGTATTTCATTTGTCAGGACCATGGGACAACCTGATGATAAAAAAGGACTACTCCATAAAGTGGGGAATACCTTTGTCTTAGCTATAAATGCCTGTCTTGATTTAGTAAGTGCTCCAGTACTTCTCTAGCTTCTCTTTAGTACTCACAAATGGGATGAAAACTGAGGAATAAGGAGAGGAAGGAAGTTATCTGTGCCCAAACTCATAAAGAGATCTCATTTCAGTTAAGGGTTTGAGATCAGGATGATTTTTATCTTATTTTGACTAGTTCTTCTGTTGCTAAGGATAAGCAGAGTAAGGAGTAGCCAAAGACTGCAACCTACACTATACTGCACTCTCCTGTAGTGAGAGCAGGCAGCATCTCTCTCTGTATTTTAGGGGACTAATGTAATCATAATGGGTTCTATTCTGAAATGCAGAACTGTTTGAATAGCCCACCATCGAACTGGGGACACTGTAACAGTCAGTCTGGGTAACCGGTCTGTATTTTGCTCACAAACACAATATAACATTTTAAGACACTGGAGCAATTATGAACTTAGACTCAAGAGAAAATCCAAAGGAAATAAATCACAGACCTAGCCAAGACTTGGGCAGAGCTGCTTTCTCCTTTCCCCAGCCTGACTCCTAATCTGCAAAGGAGTGAGAGCAACAGAAAACATCCTTCAAAGGGCAGCAAAGAGCTGATCAGCTCTGAGGCGTGTCTGGTTACAGATACACTATTGATCAGCTCAGGCATCAGGACACCTGCCATTATGCCAGTGAAACACAATCTGTCTCCCATCAGCAGAGGTGAGAGACAAGTCTGTTTCCCTGTGCTCTTTAGAAAAGGAACCAGAAGAGAAAGTGACTTTCAAGGGACCGACAGTCTTCCTCAAGGTCAAATATTTACTGTGCACTGCTAACAGCTCTGGCAGCTGCCAGGATCTCTGGGCACTTTGCTCTCAGCTCCACTGGCCTGCATCTCCACCCTGCTCTATTTTCCCATGTTATTCTCATTATTAAGTATCTCAGCAGCTTCCACTGCGTTCAGCAGTGTGGTTGTTGCTGAGCATGTGGGGTTTTTTTTCACTCTGTGGAGGAAAAGGTAGAACAGAGCTAAGCTGGTGACAGTAGAGCATGAACTCATAGCTTCAAGTGTTGGTAACAACCATATATTCTCATCTGGCACTTAGTTGGTCTGTTGAGGACCCTTGGTTTTCCAGACAGGGCTGATGTCCTGCCTTGGGTGTGTATGGAGCAGCTGAGCCATCTCTCAGAGGCTGGCAGTGATCTCCACTGCCCAGCAGTGCAGGGAGGCTGGGTGAGCTGAAACAGATCATTTGCATCCCTGAAATCTCTGACTCTTGGTGAGGAAAATAAAAGGGGCTTTATTTCATTTTTATTTTAAAAAGCAGCATTTTTCTTTCTCCTAAGATTCCTCTCTTCAAGAAAAGAACCCTGCATCTTTAGCTCATTATCTGAGCATGGCACATAGCTGAATTGCTTGGACTTGGAGCATCTCCAAGTGTAGCTGAGGGTAATGAGAGAATGCACAGCAGGAAAACCAGCCATTTGAGAGTGGCCACCTCTGGGCTGAAGGGCCACCTCTGCTCCTCCACATGAGGTGGGCAAATGATGGCAGGGAAGCAGTCACCAGCTGTTAGAAGCAGAGGCCTATTACAGGGTAGGGTTTATCTTGCTGCATATGACCGATGAGGGTGGAACTGACCACTGAGGGATATGACAGCTTATCCATCACTTCAAGAGCCTGGAGGATCCCCTGCTGTCCTTTTACAGCACAAACCTCAGCCGTGCTGGGCTCCCTGTAGCCTGAAAGGCTTTGGACTGTGGGAGAAAAGCCAGATTCAGACAGTCTTCAGGATCCATCCTGCCATCAGCATTTATGGACATCCCACCAGGGTCAGTTGTTCTTGGCAGCAAGCTGGAAAGATGCAGGATGGAGAAGGCAGCAGAGGCTCAGCATTTCCCTTCTGCAAGCAGCAGGATGAGCTCTGTAGCAAGGGGCTTGCTGCCTCCACTGTGGCTGGTGGTAGAAGGGGGAAAAGCTGCATTTTGCTGACACCAGTGAAGAGTGTGGCTGGTCAGGGAAGCCAAAAAAGCACCTTCATCTTATGATGCTCACAGATTGCCCAATGAGAGCTCCCTTCTGCTGTGTATAGCCCTGTGTGTTCGTGTAGGGGAAGAGGGCCAACCTGACCAATGCTGGATGTGTATCTCGAGTTGACTTTTCCAAGCACCTTTTGGAGTTGGTAACCAACAGGCCACAAAATGAGAAGAGAGTCTTCTCAGAGGAGACAACCTCTTTGCCCCAGCAAGCACCAGAAGAGCTGGACTAGTTAGAAATAAGTCAGGGTTTCCTGGAAGGCAAATCCCCTGTTTAGAGATAAGGAATAGTTGAAGGGAAATAAATGGAAAGGCAGTGTCTCTTCCTTCCCCTGCTGTCTCTGCACCTTCTGAGCTACTCTGTGATGTCGAGTCCTACCACATTCGAAGATAACCCCGTTTTGGTGCGTGGCAGTGTAGGATCTGCCAGGCCGGCTCGTCTTTCCTGGCTTGCTGGGTACTGGGCTCTCAGCGAAGCTGACTGGGGCTTTTCTGGATTTTGCCCAGGTGGTTGGAACCCGTGGTCAGCTTGGGGCGACTGCACCAAGGACTGCGGGGGAGGCCTGCAGACCCGCACGCGCACCTGCGAGCCCCTTGCCAGGGGAGGTCTGGGCTGCGAGGGAGTGCTGGAGGAAGGCCGGCTGTGCAATAGGAGGGCCTGCACCAGTAAGTGGAGGCATGTTCCCTTGGAGGGCCTGCACCAGTAAGTGGAGGCATGTTCCCCTGCACGCGCGCGGGCCGCTCCTCGCGGGGCCGCTCGGGCCTTCCCGCCGTGAATCCCGCCGGAGGCTCCAGAGGGCAGCTGAAAGCACCGAGGGGCTGTCGTCCCAGCGGCAGGCCCAGGGGAGCATGTGACTGCGGCTCTGCATGGCCCCGCCCTTCCCCGCCTGTCTCGTGGTCACGCATGCACACGCTCACGTGCTGGCACGTGTCTTCCAACACACACGCCTGCAGAGCCTCGCCTTTATCCCAGAGAATGGGGGGGAATCTATAGGAATTAGGTTGGAGAGTTGGGCAGAGGGGAACATCATGAAGTTCAACAGGGGCGAGGGTAGAGTTCTGCACCTTGGCTTCATGCACCAGGACAGCTGAAGGGTTGACCTGGTAGAAAGCAGTTCTGCAGAGAAGGACTTGGGAGTCCTGGTGGACAAGTTCACCATGAGCCACCAATGTGCTCTTGCAGCCAAGAAGGCCAGTGGTCTCCTGGGATCAATTAAAAATTGTATGGGCAGAAGGTCAAGGGAGATTCTCCTCCCCCTCTATTCTGCCCCAGTGAAGCCAACTCTGGAATATTGTGTCCAGGGCTGGGCTCCCCAGTTCAAGAGAGGCAGGAAACTACTGGAGAAAGTTCAACAGAGTCCATGAAGATGATGAAGGGACTGGAGCATCTCTGTGCTGAGGAAAGGCTGAGAGCCCCTGGGGTTGTTTAGCCTGGAGAAGACTCAGAGCAATCTTCTCAATACTTATAAATATCTAAAGGACAGGTGTGAAAATAATGGGTCCAGTCTCTTTTTGGTGGTGCCCAGTGACAGGATAAGGGGCAACAGACACAAACTGGAACACAGAAAGTTTCACTTAAATATAAGGAGAAAATTATTTCCTGTGAGGGTACCCAAGCCCTGGACCAGGCTGCCCACAGAGGTTTGGGAGTCGACTTCTCCTGAGACTTTCAAAACCCACCTGGATGTGATCCTGGGCAACTTGCTTCTGCTTTGGCAGGAGATCTGGACTAGATCATCTCAAGAGGTCCCTTGCAACCCCTACCATTCTGTGAATCTATAAGCAGGCTTGCATCAGGTGTTCATATGCTGGTGATGAATCTGCAAAACAAAGTCTTTGGCAGATGTTCTGCTCTCTGTAATGAAACCTCTTTCCAGGTCTTCTCTAGAGGGCAGAAGGAAGAGATTGTCAATGTCAGTCAGCAGTCAGGTATGGATGGGTTGAGCTGGTGAACCTCCAGTACCCAGTTCTTTTGCATTAGCTCATTCTAGAGGGGGATGAAGAGTTAAAAACAGAAGCAGATCAGCCCAGCAACAAGCTAATGGCTGATTACAATTATTCCCTTCATTTTATTTCAGATTCATGGTGGAGAATGTTTGAATAACTCCTCTGACTAGTCAAATAACTAGGGAAAGTTCCACTCTCTTCAAAGGCAGGGAAGTATCTCCTGATAAAGGCGAAGTTCAAATAGAGGGACATAAATATATTCCTCTAATAAGGGCTAAAATGATTTCATGCATATTTTATCAGTTCCATAAATTTAAATCATGTTGCAATTAGGCATTTTTTCTTCTTTTTTAATTTTTTTTTTTAAATGAAACCTTCTAGTATATTGAATTTCATCTGCTTGACTCTCAGTTGCTAATTTCCCTCTGAGGTTCGCCCACACTAGTCATATTTAATCTGTGTCCCCTATGCTTACTGGTGGCTTTGTAGTCATAACACAGCTGTGGTTTGGGTCCACAGTGAGGGTGGGAATGCAAGGACCTGAAAGCTGGAAGGTCCAGCTATGGTACTGGATTGTGCTGAATGGAGCTGGAGGACGAGCCATGCCAGTCTTGGTGGACAATGTGAAGGAGAAGAAGATGGAGATGGCATTGTGGGTGGGTAGAGGGGGCTTTGCAGATGTGGCATATGGAGTACCAAGCAAAAAAAACTTCTTAGAGTGCCCCTCCTGTATTGGACAAACAAGGGAGGACACAACTTCACAGACTCTGCAGGACATCCATCCATAACAGTCTTCAGAACTCTTCATAGGACCAGCTCTCTTGAACTGGGGTCAGGGAGAGGCAGACTGGACACTGTTCTCCAGGTCCAGCCTCACTAGCACTGAACAAGGGCTATAACATCTTCCCTTGATCTGCCCTGAGGGCAAGACTTTACTCTCCTTCAAAGCAGATCTCCTGAGGTTGCTGTGGCAAGGAGGGATGAAGTGGGATGGAGTGTATCCATGGAGCCTGGACAGCTGGGTTGGCTTTCCAGCTCTGCTCCTTGCACAGAGCACAGCAGTGAAAGATGAATAGCTATTTACTCACTGTTTACTCACTCATCTTTTCAAGAAGAAAACATTCAGCAGTGCTGATCCTAAGTGGAAAAAAAAAAATATTGTACCCAGGGGGCAATGATTCAATAGATGATTTAACTTTCCTTCCTAGTCTCTTTCCATTACATACCCAGCCAGCTCCTGCTCCAGGTTGCAGTGTGATTAGTTCAGCTGAGCTTATTTGGGAAGAAAGGATCTCAAGCTAAGTGCAAGGCCCTAATTTGGAAAGAGAGTACACCCACGGAGTGGGGCTGAACAAATTGATTTATCTCTTTGAAATAAATAAGTTAATTCTGATTAAATTTCCCCAAGGGCCTCTTTGCAGACAAACTGTCGAGCCCCGTTGTGATACTTTCATGCTGGGAAGCTGGAAAGCATTTGAGGGAAGATGTGAACAACTCATCTTTCAAGAAGACTTGCCCATGCACATCTTGAGGTCTGTGTCCTACCTCAGGAAACATCTGTACCTCTTCATATCTACCAAAGTTGTGCTTTTGGCTCTGAACTTGCTCCTTAGTGAGTCTGTTCGTTGTTGCTTTTGCAGCCATGCCCAGGAGAGTTGCACTTTTGACCCAAGAAGGACTTTTAATTTTTTTGGTGCATACCTTTTCCTTCTCTTTTCTGTGATCTGTACCAAAACCTGAGAGGATTTAAAAGCAGAACAGAAAACCTGTTTTAAATGTGTCACTGTTGTTCTCATATTGACTTTTGCCCATAGATTTGTTAGGGATGAGTAGGATGTCAATTCTTCCACTTGAACTGTTATTTTCCTAAGTGTTCATTATATGTTGCAGTTAAATAGATTCTAATGCATTCTTTTAAATGGGAAAAAAAAAAGGAAAAGAAGAACTGGACAGAAGAACATCTTTATCCCAAATTGTGCAGCATTTGGTATTTTGTTATAATACCTGACTATCCCTTCAGCTATTGTGGAGTAGCTGACACCTTAATTTTCTAGTAGAAAACAAACTAGAAAAAATACTTTTTTCCTTGTTCAAAGGGCCATCTATAATCCTGATGAAATAGCTAAACAAAACAGAGATGAGTGCTGTGATATTTCCCTCTTTGCTAGAAGGGTAAATTGAAACTTGTCCAAGGAAACTAATATTACCACTGAAAAGCAAAATAAGTTGTTGGCCAACACGTTAGGTTAGAATAACACAGAAATCACCACCACCTTCAAAACAAGGGTAAATCCATCTCTGTTCTTTAGTTCCTCCTTCCTTGCTTCTGCCAAAGTGGCTCATGAGCTGATGGATGATTAGCAAGAGGTGGACCTTCTCCAGTTCTGGCATTCTTCCTCTTCCAGAGCTTCCTCAGGTGGACCTTCAGCAGGTCTCTGTATGCAGCAGTGGCAGTGGTGGGTCTCAGTCTTACCAAGAGGTGTGGCTTCTGGCAGCTTAGTCACTGAAATATAAATATATATATAATCACTTGATTCCCAGAGCTGAGTCTGAATGTGCTGTCTGGAGGCCATGGTGTTGTTTGAAATGACTGCACAGGGACAGCTGAATGAGCCACTTGTATGTGGTCTTTATGTTTTTCCATTCACTTGGGCCACCATCTCTGCTGTTTCATCACGTAATGGAATTTCTTGCTTTATGATCTTCATCTTGCTAAATATCCCCAGGGATATGTACCCAGGACTAACGTCAAGTGAGTCAGGTAAGTTATCTCCATGGGCCAAACCCAAAGCTGTGAAACACTGAAGAAAAATTGTCATGCTCATCCCAAACTGGAAAGGAAACTTTGGTAACAGCAGCTTGGCTTATGCAGAGCCTTTTTTTCACAGCAGCTGTTCAGCTCAAGACACATAATCTGAAGGACAACATTCAGTGTTTGTGTAGCTCTGATATTTCCTTGCTAGAGGCAGAGGACCTGGTGATATCCTCCTCTCCAGCACAGACAGGGGAGATTTCCTCCATCTGTTGGATTTGGCCAAGAGCTGCTGTTTTATAGAGAGGAAAAAAAAGCCAACCCGAGTGTGGTGGCAAGTGCTTGCAGAGGAGCTTTCCAGACCCACCCCCTTTGGATAGAACGGGGCACCCACTGAGTTCTGGTGGTTCCTCTCAACTGCATGGTGCTGAAAGCTGTGCCTGCTTGCAACCTGGCATGCACCAAGTCTTTGCAGGGAGGCTAGGTGGGCAATGTGGCAGGACAGCATTCAAACCAGTGGGTGAATGTCACGGGCCTGACCCTGGCACTGGAGTCTGGCAGTGCCAGAGAAATACAGGAACAATCAGAGATGGAGGCGGCCTGCATTTATTCCTGGGGAATGAAAATCAGCAGCAGAGCCAGCTGAAAGCCTGCCAGCCCATCTGGCAGAGGCAATGCAGAACCATCTCTGACATTTATGAATATGCAATTTGGGCAGAGACGTCTCCCCTAGGCTGGGAAAGGGGTGGCCACGTCCTCCCGTCAGGTGCAGAACTGTGTCACTGGTGCAGTGCTGTCAATCCATGCTGGTTTGCCAGCATCAGGCAGGTTGAGGATCTAGCCTTCCAGCTGTGGAGCTGTTCATGGTGTGAAGAACTGCCTGTTCCACATGACATTCAAAAAACTGAGCCTCAGTCTCTGCTGCCCCTGATTTTCATTTCAAATAGCCTTTTTGCTGCAACCACCAAACTGAAATATCCCGTGCTGTGTAAGACCATCTTCACTCCCCACAGGCCAGGCTAGAACTCATTGCAAGCTGGGAGATCACCTTGTCCTACAGGTACCTGCTGCTGCTTTCAGAGACATCACCCCGTTCCCCTTTCTAGTGGTGGTTCAGACATTTCACAGGCCCAGTTGCACGTCTCACCCAGTGACATTTTCACAAGTCTCAGATGTTCAGACAGAAATGCTTTGGGCCATTTCCTTGGCTGGTGCAATTGCCATATATCCAGTGGCCTCCAAACTGACCCTTTCCTACCTCCATGGAATCTTGGCTGTTAGGGGTTGTTAAGTGGTTCCACCCTTCTGTTTTACTCCTTCAGCAGCTGCCAGATGCCCCAGAAACTCCACAGTCAACACCTCCTTCAGTTTTGCTGTGCTGAGATACATTTACCCCGTTTCAGTGGGGTCTTGTAATCACCCTTTTCCACTCTGCTCTGGTCCATCCATTCCCACCCAGATTGCCTGAATAATTTTCATGGTCCTGCTGTTTTCTTTGCCCCTCCTGTTGGGGGAAGAGTGTGTAGCTCTGCTGAGATAGAGAATGGGTTGGGTTGGAAGGGATCTTAAAAACCATCTAGTTCCAACCTGCCTGCCATAGGAGGCATGCTTGGATGTTAAAAACTTGGCTCTCAACTCTGCAAAGTCTCTGCATTCAATTTTTTCCCCCTTGTTTGTGTGACAAGGTCCTGATGCATTACATATTCTCATTAGAAGTGTTGGTCATCTGCTTCCTCTTCCCACCACTGCCATTATTGCAGCAGCATCTTCCCCATCCACATCTTCCCCATCCACATCTGATCTGTGTTATTCCAAAATGTCATGTGCTTGCTTGCAGTTGAAACATCTCTGTGTTCCCTCAGAGGACATTATTCCTCTAACCCTCATGTAAGCTTCTCCAAGGTGCTGTATCAGAAATGAGCCATCCTCACAGTATTTATGCAGTTGGGATGGAAATCAAGTCTAGGTCTCCCTTTGATCCTGACATCACTCCTCTCCACTGACCCATTGTGGGAAGCAGGCTGCTGAAGTCTGGCCAGTTCCCCACTCCATTTATTTTGTGGCCTCCATCCCATGAAGTTCAGGTGCCTAAAACCCACAGCAAAGCATCACTCACACCAACTTTGCCTTGTGTATAAGGGACCCAGCTTCTCCCAGCTTTGTTCAGAACCACAGTAGATTTCTGTACACATGCAAGGCAGTTGTCCAGGTCAAACCTAAGCCACACTCCATGTTAAATGGAGACAGTTCTGCTTCTCTGCAGGGCCTTTTCCAAAGGGGTGAGAGCCTGCCTGCTGTAGTGGAGCTACCCCAGCGTGGGTCTGGAGACCCAGTTGTGCTGAGGGAGGCTTGGGGCAAGCTGGAAGGGTCACATATTCATCTACTAAATCTTATTGCCTTTAATTAGGATGAGCTGTATCAGTGCAGGCTTGTCACAACTGTCAGGGAGCAAAGAAATTGAAACTGGGATCAGTCATTAGGAGGTGGCAGTAACATGGGGCCCAAATAACTGGTGAGAGGAGATCCAGGGTGCCAGGGTTGCATTTAAAACTGTTGGGTTTGCTCCTTTATTTTTCTTTCCTTCTGTCCTGCCTTCTGTCTCTCTGTCCATCCATCCATCCATGCTCACTGGCTGCTTTTGGGCTATTCAACCCCAGGTTCTCCCTGTCACCATCCTTTCTCTAGGCAGCTGACAAAGCCTTCCAAGCTCTACAACTACCCCCTGTTTCTCATTCCAGCCTAAACAAGTCTCTGGGAAGCCTCTGGGATTTACTGCAGGTGGAGATGTTGGTTGTTGTGGTTTGTATGCTTTAATGAAGAGGACTTAGAGCAGAGAAGATGAAAGTTGCATGGGTACAGCCAGCAGTGGGTGGTGGGAACAGAGCAGGGTTTGTGATGTGTTCAAAATATGGGACTAATTTGTCTCCTAAGCAAACTCAAGACACTGGGTATTGGAAAGTGAGTTAGAGGGTGGCATTTTGTTTTTTAAATTGAACCTCACCCAGGAAAGTCCCATGACTTTTTCATGGTTAAAAACACAGGATCTGGGCCCTTTCTATTCCAGTAAAGAGCCAGACAAAACCAATGGATGTGCAAATATCAGGATGTTTGCAGTCCTGATGCCTGGCTACTGGTGCCTCTCCCTTGATGATGGTAGGTTGGTGACTGCCCCATCCTGTCCCCTCCAGTCAGCAGCCTGCAACCACACAGTGCTGGGAAGGTTGGAGAAGTTACCAGTTTGGAGTGGCCAGTTCCCAAGTTCCTTAAGTCCTACTTTTGAGCAACAGTAATGGGAAATAATATAATTTCACAAACTAGACAGGCCTCTTCCATGAATCAAGCTGCTGAATATAAAGTCTGGCTCCTGGCAGGGACTCTCTGAATCATTCCTCTGTCTCCTTTGCTTTCCCTTTTTGGATGGCAATAAAGACTCCTGCCACTACAATGAAGCTTCATTAACCTTTATTAATTTTCTCAGGGTTCCGGGATCAAATTTGTCACCATTTCATCTCTTGGCAGTTTGTACCTCTTGAAAAGATGTCTGACTGTTTTACCTCCTTGGGGGAAAAGATCTTCTGTCTTATACATGCTGTTTGGAAACAAATTGGTTGCCAGATCACAGATTACTTGGGCTCAGCTCTGCTCTCTGCTCTCATGCATGAGTGGTGGAGTCAGCTGAGCTCCCCTGATTTTTACAGCAGGCAGTATTGGTGGGTGGGATTTGGTTGCTGTTGCCTGGTTGTTTCTCTGTTTATTAGGGAGGGCATGTGCCAGGGTCACAACGTGCCTGGTAACATGCAGAATGGAGTTAGTTTCCCCTGTTGCAAATCCAGGGCTGATCCACATGGGATGTGAATACAAAGCTGGCTGAAGGAACAGGAATGATGTCAGTCAAGAGTTCAGTGCCTTTACTAACAGTGGGTACATTATTTACCTTCTACTCTCAACACCATGGTCTTCAGTGGGAGATTTTCAGTTAGGACACTAGAGTCAGGAGCTTTGCTCTTTCAACTGAGTTGGAAAGGTGTCCAGCCATAGCTCTGTTGGTACATTAAGTCACACTGTTGATGATCAGACCTTCATCTCTCCCTGTTGCTGATGATAGGGTAGAGTCTGTGAAGGAGATATCCTTTTGAGCTATCCCTTTCCTTTTCACCTGCCCTCCCCTGCCTGCTCCAATCAGCATTTTCTAGTTACTCTACAGGACATTGCCAAGTACATGCTGGGTGTAAGTCAGAGTTTTCCACCAAAAAACACTGGCTATCTTCACTGTAGATCTTCAAACCCAGCTAGGGATGGTGGCTTTCATTGTCAGCACATCTGAAAAGGCTGAATCCTCCATAGGTACAGCAAGGAGCACAGACAGCCTAGAAAATAATCAAAAATGATCCCAAACCAGGCATAAGGGATCATATTCTGCATGGTCCAAGGTCTCACTGAGACACAAGAGGTTGGACAGGCAGCCAGCGTGAGTCTTGCAGGCTGGCTCGCTGCTGAAGCCTCAGAGACTGCTGGTGGCCAGGGGTGCTGGGGTTGGAAAGCAGGCGGTGGTGTCAACTGAACGTTGCAGGTCGCTGTTGTTTATACGTGTAACCTTTGTAGTGAAAGATCTTGCAGAGTGAACCAAGGTGTATTTACATGACCCATTACCTTGCCATAGCCAATGGACGCTATAATTCCAGAAGCCAATCGCTGAGGTCCACAGATAACAGAAAGCGAGAGGACACTGACGAACTGCAGCACTACGGGTACCCTGCACCTCAAATAGGTAAGCTCTGACCTACCACAGCAGCCTCTGGAGCTGGCACACTGCCTGGCCACTGCTCTTCCTGGCTGTGCTGGGCTGACTGCATTGACTCGCTTTGCTGTTTCAATCACCCAGTTAACCAACTCTTTCCCCCCCCAGGTTAGCGTGGGCTTATTCAGTAAGTCGCACGCTGAGCAAATGGTCATCACCCAGTTCGTTCCCATCCCATTATCCCACAGGGTTTCGTGGCGTTGCCAGAGAAGGCAAAAAGCCCTGCAAAGATCATGCATCTCCCAAACCGCCTCTCATCACCCTCCCTACTCCTAAAGTCCCTGCCTTGTCTGATCTAAACCACCATGGTTCGTTAAGCCAAAGCTGACCTTACTGCAATATGGCCTCTTTGGTGATGTCCATGTCATCCCTTCCCACTGGCTGTAGGAGGAGGTGTGCAGGGCATTGTGAGAAGAGAGCAGGATTGCTCTCCCCTGTCACTGGGTCTTCAGTGCTGGGCAAGGACTTGCATCTAGTAGGTTCTGCAGCAGCACCCCAGACCCTTCTGAAACAGAAGAGGAATAATATGTAGTAATATCAGAAAGTGTGATCTGGGAAGATGGGAATGTTTTGGACCTAGATCTATGCTGGGTCCAGTCTGGAGAGGTTTTGTGCCCTCACTGCATGGCTGCCTTTTGGGGCAGGAGCTCAACATATCATGGGTTTTGGGCAAAGCAAGGTGTGCTGAGTCTGACTACAGGTTAAAACCATTGCCCAGCGACCTTGCAAACATTTTGTGTTCTAGGGAGGCCTCAAGAGAGGTGATTTGAAGAGCCAGAGCTGTGAAACAGTAAGGGAGAGTAGGTCATATTCTGGTTTGAATTAGCTTTGCTCCATCCAGCCCAGCAGGACTTTATCAGTGTCCAGTGGTGAAGAGGGTCAGGAAGCTGTATGGTGTAGAGGCTCTGGGGAGTGATTGGGCAATGGCCAGGGTTGTGGCTTTCAGTTCAAATCAGGGGATGGTCTGAATTTCTTGCTACCTTCACTGAGTCTGCTCCCTCCAGTGGGAGCAGCTCTGCTACCTGCAGGACCAGTGGTGGCTGGCAAAAGGCTGCAGGAGGGGGAGGCTGTTTGCAGTGCTGTAACTTGTTGAAGCTGAGCTCAGTCTCACAGACACTTGTTCCCAAATGGGAAACAAAAGAAGGTGCTCCAAGACAGGTCCTGTGATGTCCTCTGTTGTTCCTGTCCTGCCTCACCCCAGGTGCTTTGTTCCAGCCTGTAGCTCAGCCATCAGGTTTATAACTTGGCATTTCTTCCTGCTGTGCAGCTGGACATTCTATCTGGACTCAGTGACACCTCTATTAACCCCCTGCCATTGTAGCCACTGCTGTAGCATGGCTGACTCGGGCTGTGGTATCCCCAAGTTCAGCACAGCCTGGGAGATGTGCCTTCTCCTGCCACAAGCTGATGGCATTCCCGTTGCTGCCCCAGGAGCAGCAACTGCAGCCAAGTCAGGATGGACAAGATCTAAAGTTCAGGGAGAGGGTGTAGAACAGGAAGGGATTTAGAGGGTGTCTTCAGCTGGGAGTAACAAGACAAATCCCAAGTCTTCCCTAGAAATTAACAGTTTGTAGAGGATAAGCCATTTCACATCTGCTCAAGACCTAGAATAGTATGAAACACAGAAAATAGCTGGTGCCAGCTACAGGGACTAAGGATGAGGGGATGGCCTCATCCAATCGAAGATCAGTATTTTCTTCTGCCCTCCCTCAGCAGCCAGGGTGGCCCGTGGGCTCTGGCACTGCTGTGCTTTGGGCTTCAGTGCCGCTGGCTGCCCACGTGTCTCTCCCAGCAATAGCACCAGAGTGAGATCCAGCCCAGCAGGTTCCTGGCACCGTCCCTCCCGGCTCAGCCCACAGGCTGCTTCCAGAAGGCCTTTGCCAGCAGCGGGATGTGAGCGAAGAACCGGCTGCACATGGTGAGACGTCAGATTGACAGACAACACCATGAAAAATAAAAGAGCAAAGGCTGCTGGCGAAAGGCTGACAGCGATGTGCTGCTCCATTAGTGCCAGGGAGGAGCTGCAGGCGCTGATGGGGACCCTGCAAAGCCAGCTTAGGTAGTGTCGGGGCTGGCCAGGTGCTGGAAAACATCCTGACTTGCACTGCTGTGTCCCTGTGGGGCAATGCCCGGCGTGTCTCCTTCTGCAGCACCTGCTGAGACCCTCCGCTGCCGGAGATGCGCTGTGGCTGGCACTGGGAGAGCAGCAAGGGCTGAATTCCCACCTGGGGACTCCTATGGGACACTCCTGTGAATCCCCACGCTGGAGCTCCCGGGACTGAGCAAAGGCCGACCCCGCAGAGACGCCTGTGTCCAGGCACCAGTCAGGATGGAGGGCGGTGCGTGGTCCCTCATCCTCCGGCGGGTGAAGCGCGGTGCGGCGGAGCGCGGCGCCGCTCGCCTGCCTCGGGGTAGGGCTGGGCGGCAGCGAAGCGGCAGATCCCGGTGTTGGGGGTTTGCGGTGGGGATGAGGGGACCGGGAGAGACTGACGGGGGTGGGGGGCATTACCGTGGCAAAGGCTCACACAGACACACAAACACACAGACAGACAGACACAGACACCCGTGGCGATCGGGAGGAGATGCGCGGGGCGCGGGGTGAGTTGTGCTGCGGTGCCCGCAGGCGGTGCCCGCTCAAACGCGGGGCCGCGCAGGGCTCGGCGCTGGCACCCGAGGGAGCAGAGACAGCCCCGGTGTGCAGGGGAAGGATGCGCTCGGTCTGGGACAGAGCTCAGAGAGGAGCGGGGAGGGTGAATCAGGGAGTGTGGGAGGAGATGGGTCGGTGGGGCCACATCCTGAGATCAAGGCAGCAGGTGGAGGCTCCACCAGAGGCAGAGGATCCCTGGGCAGAAGGAGGGGACCTAAAAGGTGGGGGAGGAATGGAAACAGATTCCCTGCATGGGGAGGTGGGTGGATTCCCTCCTGACCTCTCTCACCTTCCTAGTTGCCCTACAACAACAGGTTTGAGGATCTGGAACTTGAGGTCCAGGCAGCTGAGGATGTAGCAGAAGGTCCATGCAGAGGGTTGCCTGGGGCTGCTTCTAAGAAAAGAAGGAGAGTCATTGTCATAGGTGATTCCCTTCTGAGGGGAACAGAGGGCCCCATATGCCAACCAGATCCACCCCATAGGACGGTGCATCCCACAGGATTGTTACCCTCTACTGGCAGTGTAGGCTGGTAGTGGTGGTGTTGTGGACAGAAGTCCATAAGCAATTGCATGGATTTTAGGTCACTGGGGCAATTGGTTGGAGGATCAGGAGCACAGGTAGTGTTTTCCTCAGTCCCTTCAGTGGAAGGAGGGAATATGGAAAGGAACAGAACACACCTGATTAACACCATTGCCATGATGGAATTTTTATTTGACTATGGGCTGCTTTACAAGACCTCAGGCCATCACTGCAGTGTGGTGGGAAGACTCCAGTGGCTGGAGTGCTGCAGTTGTTGGCCACCAGCTTTTCAGAAGGGACAGGTGAGGAAGGTAAGGTGGTGTGGTCACCTTCTAGGTCAGGGAGTATTACGAATGCCTATAACTGTATGATGGAGATGACAGGGTTAAATGTTCATGGGTAGGAATCATGGGGAAGACAAACAAGGCAGATATCATGGTGGGAGTTATTCCCAGATGTGTGCTGGGAATGTAGCACAGCAGAGAGGGAACAGTCCTGGAGGTTCTGGGAGTGTGGGGAAGAAAACTTCCTGACATAGCTGGTGAACGACCCAACCAGGGAGGTGCTTTCCTGGACCTGCTGCTTGTGACCAGAGAAGGATTTGTAGGACATGTAACAATCAGAGTCTGTCTTGGGCATAGTGATCATGAAATACTAGAGTTTTGCATTCTCAGAGGAGTAAGGAAGAGGGTCAGCAGAACTGTCACCTTGGGCAGACTTTGGCCTGTTCAGGAGACTGACTTTGTCAGCAGTGTCCCTTGGGAGGCTCTCCTGAAAGACAAAGGTGTCCAGGGAGGCAGAGTGCTCTTCAAGAAGGAAATCTTAGAAGCTCAGGACTAGGTCATCCCCATGTCCCAAAAGACAGGTCACCAGAGAAGAGACTGGCTGGGCTGAATGCAGAGCTTCGGGTGGAGCTCAGGAACAAAGGGAGAGTTTATGGCCTTTGGCAAAGGGGTGGCCACTCAGGAAGGCACAAAGACTCAGTGAAGTGATGCAGGGAGAAAATTCAAAGGGCCAAAGCCCAGCCAGAGCTCAATCCAGCTGTGGCTGTAAAAGACAATTAAAAATGTTTCTATAAATACTTCAACAACGAAGCAGGACTAAAGAGAATCTCCATCCCTTATTGGATGCATGGGAAATAGAGTGACTAGGAATGAGGAAAAGGCTGAGGTGCTCAATATCTTCTTTGCCTCAGTCTTTAATAACAGGGGTAGTTTGCTTGGTAGCCAGCCCCTCGAGCTGGAAGACAGGGATGGGGAACAGGAGGCCTCCATAACTCATGAGGAAATGGCTAGTGACCTGCTGCACCACCCAGACACACAGGTGGATGAGGCCAGATGGGTTACACCTGAGGGTGCTGAAGGAGCTGGTGGATGTGCTCACCAAGCCACTCCTCATGATTTATCAGCAGTCCTGGCTAATTTGGGGAGACCCAGTGGACTGGAGATCAGCAAATGTGGTGCCCATCTACAAGAAGGGCCTGAAGGAGGATCCAGGGAACTACAGACTTGTCAGTTTGACCTTGGTGCCAGGTAAGGTCACGGAACAATTTATCTGAGTGCCATAACATCATTTACAGGACAACCAGGCAATCAGGCCCAGTCAGCATGGGTTCATGAAGGGCAGGTCCTGCTTAATGAGCCTCATCTCCTTCTGTGACAGCATGACCCACTTAGTGGGTGAGGGAAAGGCTGTGGATGCTGTTTACCAGGACTTCAAAAAAGCCTTTGACAGTGTTCCCCATGGCATTCTTATCAGAAAAAATGTCTGCCCTGGGCCTGGATGTGCAATACACTGATGGATTAAACTCTGACTGGGTGGCTGTGTCCAGAGAGTGCTGGTGAATGGAGTGAAATCCAGTTGGCAACTGATCATGAGTGGTGTTCCCCAGGGCTCAGTGCTGGGGCCACTCCTGTTTGGTGTCTTTTATCTGTGATCTTGATGAGGAGATTGAAAGCACCCTCAGTAAGTTTGCAGATGGCACCAGGTTAGGTGGAGTGTTGAGTCTGAGTTGTTTTATCTGGAGAATAGGAGGCTGAGGGGAGACTTTCTCACTCTCTACAACTACCTGACAGGAGGTTGTAGAGAGGTGGGGTTTGGGCTCTTCTCACAAGTCACAACTGATAGAACAAGAGGGAATGACATCAAGTTGTGCCAGGGGAGGTTTAGGTTGCACATCAGGAAAAACTTTTATACCAGAAGGGTTATCAAAGACCAGAGCAGGCTGCCCAGGGAAGTGTTTGAATGGCTGGGTGTATTTAAAAGCTGTCTAGATATGCTGCTTGAGGATATAGTGTAGGAGTGGCTCTGGTACAGTTAGATAATGGTTGGACTTGATCCTAAATGTCCCTTCAAACCATAGTGGTCCTGTGATTTTTGTGATGTCTGGCAGGTTTAACTAGAAGACAGTCCTGAGCTGTGCTAGGTGGCCTTCAAACTCAATGAACAAGGTGGAGTTCTTGCCCTTATATGAAAAACCAAACAGGATCCAGTTCTAGGATAGACAATTGGAAGATACTACATCTGGTAATTTGCATTTGCTGCAGTCTGACCCACAAATGTGTGGGAGTTCTTCTCATCCATAGTTTTGGAGATGGACAATATTCTTCTTCTCTTGGATGGGGAATGAAAGAGTTTTTCATGATGCTTGGGGGTGTCTCAGAACTGGGTCCTACATGGTTTGAAAACCAGTTGAATTTCTGCAAGGTCTGAGACTAGATAGGACATAGTTCCCCAGTAGACTGAGATAAATTGCTTAGTTCAAAACGACACCAAACCTGACACAGCCAGGTGTGGGTGGGGAGGTGGTGGGATCTCAGGCTCTCCAGGCCATCTCAAAGGCATTGTCTGTTTGTGTAGCAACCAAGCAGGCTACGTAGCAAGAGTGGATGGAATCTGTGGGACAAAAAGGGATCTCCTGGAGTCTGGGCCACTCTGAGTGACAAATGTTGAAATCATGGTACCAAAGAGGGAGCTTGTTGGTGGTGAACTCAGAGAATCATGAGACTGTCCATCTGTCTGACAGATCCAGCCAAGTTCCTCATTGGGAAGGACCTAAATCACCACAGAAATGTATGTATCAGCAGATCTAATACTTGAGAAACAGGGTATGGGAGCAATGCTTTCTTGAAACCCCAAGACCTCAAAGCACACACCATCTTCCACACACCCCGTGGTCCATCATATATCCAACTGGAACCAGCTGGGTAGGTTAATGAAACAAAAGGCAAAGGGAAACAGTATTGAGCAACTTTGGCTTAATGAACAAAAGCAGTTATTTCGTGTGACAATCGTGGTGGGGAAGGTCTCAGTCTTTCCTCCACCTCTTTCTAAGTCCAGCCAGTAAATGAGGAGTGGAAGTCTGTCTGGTTTACATCAGGGATGGGTCTTCCTCTGTGCTTTCCCCCTGCACATAGTGATTCACCAGCCTCCAGTGAGTGGGTTTCTCTTTAACCACCACCTGCCTGAGTGGCTGGAGACATTCAAAGCAAACGTGCTGAGAAACACGACACTCAAGTAACATGGAAAACAGCCCAAAATACCAGTGAGCAGATTGGTGAGAGCCACTAACACTTGAAATCCAGCATAAATTTTCATCTCATGCAGAAAGCTCCCCTGAAGACACTAGTAAATAAATAGACTGCCTTGAGGAAGAAGTCAGATACACAGTTTTAGGCAGTATGGAGGTTTCCAGCCAGTACAGTTACCATCACAGTTCCTGTACTTACACTGACTTCCATGTATCTGGTTTAAAATCCTCTCTGCCCTACAAGCAGGTTGAGGTCTCAAGCTCCAGCAGCCCACTGCTACTCTCTTTCATGTTCCATGTTGCAGCTGGTCAGTCCAATACAGCATCTACTGTCCAGTTTTCTTTGGGGATGGGGTGGTGGTGTGGGAAAACACATCCAAGTACTGGGTGCAGCTCAGGCTGTGCCATGTTGTATGAGCCCTGAAGTCATGCTTGCCACTGCACCCAGTGCCATGATCATCCCTGTAACATCTATGGCCTGTCAGATGCATCTGGGTATGAAGTGATGTGGTGCAGTCTGATGCTTGGAAGAACTTGTCACTAGAAGACCCCACCCCCCTCTTGTGCATCCTCAAGATGTGTTGGTGTTTTGCCATGTGCCTGTGTACTGTGCATACCAGACGTGACATTTAAGGTTTATCATGTGTAATTAATAGTAATCTAGGAAAAAACCCCAAATCCAAACAGTGCAGAGCTTAACTGGAACAGAGCAAACTTTTGTTTTCATCTGGGTGAGAAAGGCATTTCTTAAGGATAGACTAATGCTTGTGAAACTAATGGAAAACTGTCCTTTCCCTGTCCATGTCACACTTCTGATGACTGGAGGCTGTGGCTTGGCTGAAGCACCTCTGGCATGACCATCTGTCTGCAGGGTTATTAATAACAAAGGGAATATCTCTCATTGCTTCCCATCTCTTGTCCCGTGGGATGCTTTTATTTCCCTTTCCAATGCTGCCCCAGCAGGTAAGCAGTTGACAAGGACTGGGAACAGTCAGCCTTGTTCTGTGCCACATGCTCGAAGCAGGTCTTGTCTTCTCCAGAGGTGAAGGAGATGACAAGAGAAATCTCTGTGGGATTACTTCAGCCAGTGTCCTTCTCAGGCACTATCATCTTCTACTTTGTCTACTCCTCCTCTGCCAATCTTCATTGGTAGGGGCTGTGAGAAGGCAAGGAAAGGAATTGGATCCTTACAACTGCTTAATTATGGGCACAGTTACTCTGTGTCTAATCACTGTTATTTTATTAGTAATCTCTGTGCAGGTGTTACATATCTCAGCCAGTTCTGCAGTGGCTGCACCACCTCATCCTCAGTGGGGGAGCCCAGTGCCCTGATACTTCCAATGTTCTTCCCTTTTTTTATTGGTGTGTGTTACAGCTCTACACAGTACCCCCCAAAAAAATGTCAGCTCATTTTCAACCCTCACACTTTCTCACCAGCCCCTTTCCACCCTTCTTGTCCCACTGCACGGGGTACACATTGCCCAGCTTCACAGGTCACCAGCAGTGGGTGAAGTGCAGCCTGGAAAGCACCGCCCAGAAGATTCAGGTCCCAGGAATGACACGTCCTCACCTTCTGCTTCCACCCCACCAGGTGACCCAGCAGCAGAGGAGTGGTCCCCGTGGAGCGTGTGTTCCACCACGTGCGGGGAGGGCTGGCAGACCAGGACGCGGTTCTGCGTCTCGTCTTCCTACAGCACCCAGTGCAGCGGCCCTCTCCGGGAGCAGAGGCAGTGCAACAACTCCGCCGTGTGCCCAGGTGGGATGAGCACCCCGTGCATACCTGGGCAGGAGGGGGGGAGGGAGGGGCACAGGGCGTTGACTGCCCGGGATGTCTCCCCTGGGATGTCTTCTTGGAAAGAGATGAGATTAAACTAGGTGTGTTGTTTGTGATAACACAAGAGGAAAGAGCCTCAAGTTGCACCAAAGAAGGTTTAGGTTGGCCCCCTCCCATCCCTGGAGGGCTTTACTGTGGAGATGTGGTGCTGAGAGATATGGTTTAGTGGTGACTTGGCAGTGCTGGGCTAACAGTTGGACTTGATCATCTTGAAAGTCTCTTCCAACCTAAATGATTCTATGATTTTATGATTCTGTGACTCCCAACCAGGAGCATCACTGTTCAGAATCCATCCTACAATGGTGAAGCCACCAAGCTGATTTCCCACTCTCTTTCCTGCCTTTCCTCCTGTAGTTATCTCTAAACATGCAAGGTGACATTTGCAAAGTGTGGTCTGAACACCTTTTTCTGCTGCTGGTGGATCAGTCTCTGTTAACAACTGATGAACGACTGAAAAAATACCTGTACTTTTTATTAATATTGTTTCAGAAGCATTATTGATTTTGCATTAGCTTCCCCAGTAAAGCTGGGAGGGTTGAAGTCCTTTAATAGAGATCAATACTTTCTCGTAACATTTGGCCCCTAGAGATTACAGTGAGTTACATTCCATAAATAACCTGGCCAGATTAGATTAGATTAGATTGGAGAAGATTAGATTAATATAGATTAGAAGGCTTTAGATGTCTAATTCCAGGAGTTACCTGCGATGGCCTGAGCACTACTGGAGCATGTTTCCCATCCTGTTTTATTCTTCCAAGTCTTCCTGGATTTTCCCCTGTTGTGTCACTGATGTATGATAGTAATTAGTATCTAGACTACAGCTTTCCTGAGAGCTTGAAAATGCTGCAGCCTTTGACAATTCAATGAGAAAATGCATCGAGGGAGGGAAATAAGGCCAAGAAGTGACAAAATGATGTTGATGTTACTCCCCAAAGGGTGGTGGGGGTTTTTATTCCTCTCCAGCTAATTGCATCTTTTGCTCAAAAAATGCCCTTTTCTCTTGGCTCAAAAATCTGAAAAATTAGGGTCTGTCAAAAGTGCCTTGTGAATTATTTTGGATAGACTGAAAAGTAACAGACACTCGGCATCAACACCAAAGCATCAAACACTAGGTGACGTTCCTCTTGCACGGTTTGGGTTGGTTTCTCCTCGGCCTTCCCAGCCTCTTCTCATGTGCAGCTCACCTGGGTGGGAAGATGCTTTGCTCTGGGGGCTCACTCCTTCACACCTCCTTGGGGAAGGAAACTGACTTCTTCTGCTTCCCCTGCAGTGCATGGCACCTGGGACGAGTGGTCGCCGTGGAGCTTGTGCTCGTCCACGTGCGGCAGAGGGTACCGAGATCGCACCCGCACCTGCAAACCCCCCCAGTTTGGTGGGAACCCCTGCGAGGGCCCGGAGAAGCAAACCAAGTTCTGCAACATTGCACTTTGCCCAGGTAAGGCAGTTAGAGACTCAGAGCCTTCCCTCCAGCAGGGCTCCCCATCTCCAAACATGCCCGAGCGGGTCTGTAGCTGCCTCAGCTAAACCGGCACCGTCTGCACTCTGCAAAGAGGCTCCTCTATAAGGAAAGGACACATTGGAGGACCAACCTAGAGGTGCTTTCTGAGGTTATTTAGCTAAATGTTGCCTCAGGTTCAGATTTGCTGTGTGTAATAACTTTCAGAGGACACATTATATGGGATGGATCTGGACTGACTCAGCCATCACTGCTATTTCCAAGTCCATCTTAAGCTTCTCACCTGTTATCTCCAGTGAATGGTTTAAAGTTACCTTGCCTGACTGAGCTTGGTTTTCTTTGCTGGAATTAATTGTTATACTTGCTAGCAATATTGTGCATTAATTCACTGTACAAGCAAGTTTTCTCTGTACCTGATCCTGCTTTGGGTGGTGAGATGGTCTAAAAGACTTCTGAGAGCCTTCCATGACATATTTTAATGAAGTACTTTTTCCCTACCCCTAGATTTCACTTTCAGATGCCTCTCCTCAAGTTTTCCTTTGAATATCAGAAAAAAACCTCAAGATAAAATATTTCTTTAACACTGGAAATCCCGTTGAGCTCTGGTGACTTCCTTCCCTTGAAGCCCACAGGTTTACCACGGAGTGCCCATTAATGCAACTCAGAGTGCCCCAGTGACATCATCTGAACAGGAAGGAGCCTCCCCAACACTCCCCCCTTCTCCCAGGGTAATGTCAACTGACATTTTCCCAGTTTAATGAGAATCATTATGAGACATTATGATGTCCCCAGAGGAGGAGAGGGATGGTGGGAGCGATGACAACTTTGTGAAAACATTTGTGAGGATCCTCCTGGCATTACCCACCCAGTTTTCACCCCAACTAACTATCCCTGGATTTCTGGCTGCAGTCCAGAAGCCTCTACTCAGAATAAGAACATCTCAGACACCAAATCGACTCTGTCATAAAAAGACAAATTGAAAAAGTCAGACCTGGCATTGCTTGGGCAATAAAGCACACCCAGAGTTAACACTGATCCATAGTTAATTTAAATACAAATAAATACGTGAATACAGCAAACAAAACAGGGGTGGGGAAGACAGGCAGCACAACTGCAAGATTTCACCTCTAATTAATGCCACAAAGGCAATCACCTCAGCTTCTTGTGCAAGAGATCTTTACATCAGTGCCCAAGGCTGGAGGTGCAACATGGTCAATACTTTTTCTGGGTTTTTTTTAAGCCTTTGAAATTACAGTCTATGAATCATCTCTAAGGAAATCACCCCTTCTCCATCCCCCACTAAATGAGTGATTTAGAGATGTGGCTCCCTTTTCTTTTCCCACCTCCACTTGTGCTAAGCTGCCAATCAGCACTGCCACAGCAGCAGGCAGGGATTGGGTAAATTCAGCTTTTTTGGGTAAATGTCACTTTTTTTTTGGTGAATGAAACTTTTTTTGGTAAATGCAACATTTACTTTGATAAATGCAGTCTTACTTTTCTGACATGGGAATGCTGAGGATCAGCCACTCTCACTTCATGGGAACTAACAGCACTACCTTCAGCCAGAAAAGCCACACTAACTGACACCTGCTAGGATCTACTTTCTGAGGGTTTGGATCATTTTCAGAGAGGAATCACCTATCAGTCACCACTTCTTGCATTTCCCCTCTCTGGGATGGGTAGGCACTGACATGATGCCTTGAATTCATGTACGATGACAACATCAAGCTTGGATTGCTACAAACAAGCACCTTTTTGGAAGTACCTTTCTGCCTGACTGATTTTTCACACCTCCTGAGCTCAAGTGACCCCCTCTGAGTCAACAGTTGCTCATTTAGATGTTTTTGACATTTTTTGATGTTCTTGCAAGCAAAAAACTGCTCGGCTGCAATGGGGATTATTCAGGGCTGTTCAAGCCTTGCACATTACACAGGGGACCAGGATTCGTGTATTTTTCTTGGACTGACAAACAAAGCCAAAGAAAATGAGCTGCAGTCTACAGCAACGTGACTGGAGCCAGGACTCAGACTTTTCAGGGATTCAGGTTGTTTTTCTGAGTGAGAGCTGGCAGCTAATGAGAGCTAAACAGAGCATGATGACCGCTGCTAATGAGGAAAAAGTGCTTCAGGAACAGCAGACCGGGTGATGGATCTGTTGATCAGGGACCAATTAGGGTGTAACTGCCACACTTGGGAATGCCTCCCACTGTACCTCACTAATAGGATGTATTCATGTTTCTCTCTGACTCCATCCCTATCATAACCTCTCTTGTCCCTCCCTCCTCTATTTAATTATCAGAGACACTGCTGTGTAGAGACATATCAAGTCTGTCAGTGTTAATTCAGCTGTGAGAGAAGTACACTGACCACACACATGCACTCTGCTCCTGCTCTCCTGTTGGAGCACACCTTTCCACTGAGGATTTCCCAGCTGGCAGCCTGAATTCCTGCGAATGATGTTGTCATTCTATTTGCTGTGTCTGCTTTAGACAAACAGAGCCTGTGGGTGCTTGAGAAAATTCCCTCCCTGCAGATTCATGTGTTGGTTTGCTGAAAAATGGGTTCCCTCAAAAAGTGCTGATTGCCCCAAATGGGAAATGTCGTGGTAATGAATTGATTCCTTCAAAATGTTTAGTGAAAACATGATCCCTGCTTTCCCTTGTGAGGTTATGTTGTGATTGGCAATATTATTAGTTTGGGGGTTGATGCTGGAATGTGTCATGTCAAGAATTTCAACTTTTGTGATGCTCTGTAGAGTGTGAACAGAAGCAGTGAAATGTCAGGGCATTTGCATCCTGCTGGGCCATAACATAATGGTCAGAGGTGCAGAAAGCCCCAACAAATTGCCACTGTACCAGCTGTTTAAACTTTTCCTTGGTGACCTTTTCCTTCTGTCACACTGCCTTGCTCCCTCGTAGGCAGAGGCCGGAGGGTCTTGTGCTGCTTCCAGAGGGAGGGATTTTCACATTCCGCTCTGTTCTCTCTCTTTGGGCCACTCAGTGGACGGCAACTGGAACGAGTGGTCGAGCTGGAGCTCCTGCTCCGCCTCCTGCTCCAACGGCACCCAGCAGAGGACCAGGGAGTGCAACGGACCCTCCTACGGGGGAGCCGAGTGCCAGGGACACTGGGTGGAGACCAGGGACTGCTTCCTACGCCAGTGCCCAGGTCAGTGACTGCTGCTTCATCCTGGCTCAGCTTTTGCTGAAGTCCCAGGCAGGCTGGTGTGATACGTTTCTCGGGGGAAGAGTTGCACACTCTGCACCAGGAATGCAGTAATAAGGAGGTTGTGGATCATACCAATGGACCAAATGCTGCAGGTGACCCCAGAGAAGTGAGTGATTGTCCACAGGGAATGTGTCTGTCCAACCACAGACACCGGTTTTCAGTGTGTGCTTAAAAAACAAAATATAAATGAAACCATTTTCTTATTTTCTTGCCTCCACAATGCTTTAGCTTTCCTAATTTTTTTATTTATTTTTTTTCTTCCTTTTTCCCCCCCCTCTTCTACCAGTTCCTCACTCCTAGTTATTGTTGAACCACAGAGGGAAACAACCTTCATTTTATCAGGTCTTTGAACCTCATCTGTGACAAGGTCTGGCAAAATGAAGCCTTAATTTATGCCTAACTAAGTGTTGTCACTTTACTCATATGGCTTAAAATTATATTAACAGCAATAATAATCACAATAATAACAATATTTCCTGCTGTCCCAGATGTTGTAGCCAGTATCTCAGTATCCTACATTCAGAATAATCACATTTTCTTCATACCATGGGCTGTGGGCTCCAGGAGAGCTGTTTCATGCAGGAGAAGCCATGGAAATTGAAGCAGACACCAGAGCACACCTAACACCACAAACTTGTGTTTCTCAGGCTGACAGCAGCACTACAGAGCTGCAGGTGCCATTTAATCCTTTATCTGCAGAACTCTTGGGGGAGACCATTGAAAAGGGACTAACTGGGTCAGCTGGTGTGGAGAATATTCTGACCTGGAAGGAAATCTTGAACAACTAGAAGCCTTTATGATTGATCAGCAACTAATTACTTTTGTCATGCTTCTCCTGGCCCATTCCCTGCCTCTCCCTGGATGCTCCACCCCTGGTAGACCATAGGACTGAGATGGAGTGGACCCCTGAGATGGAGAGGGTCTTTCTCCCCTCTCAAAAGAACAGGTCCAGCCAGAAACAGGTCAGGTCTTTGAGGCATTTTTCTCCTTGCTCAGGTGACCAAGTATTGTGCTCTCCAGTCCAAAAGCAAGAAGGCAGTGACTCTTCAGCCTGGTCTGCCTGTTTTCTCAGGGAGTCCCTGTCCTCACCATGTGCTGCAGAGCATAACCAATGTTTAACACATGCATTGGACTTTCCTGCATGGTCTCTAGTTGGTTTTGGTGTCTAGGTGTCTCACTCTTTCTTTGCAAGCTATAGAGATCTTCAAAGCCAAAAAGGGCTGTGCCTTTTTTAGACAGCCTACCATGTCACAAAGAAAATACCAGTGGTTGGTGCTGTCCCTTTTCTTTGCTAATTTTTTCCTACTTCTTGCAGAAGAGAGGGATCCCCTGCCTTCCCAAATGGAATTACTTGACCCCAGATAGCATGTTAAGCTTGTTAACTCCTAATTAAAACTCAAACAGTAATCAGCAGACCTAGGTCCTCGCTCTAGTTCTGTCACTGAGTTGTTGCTTCTCATCTGTGCTGCAACAGAGGAGGATGTTTCTCTACCTCGCAGGCTTGTTGTGGGGGGTAATTAACATTTTTATAGTGCTTTGATAAATGCCATTGTTAACATAAAAGAAGAACCATCTCCACTGAATCTGTAAAGATATTGAGAGATGTAATGGAGTGAGACAGTGTCCCAAGCCTCTTTCCAAGGCACATGAAACAACAGTGCAATAGAAATGGCTGGAAGGAGGTTTATTTGATGTTTCTTCATGGTTTCTCACACAGTGGCTTTGCTGGTCTCTCTAAATCCCTCAGCCAGACCTTCTCTGGCACAGTCTATTTTTACACATACGTTGTACCTCCCAACCAAACTCAAGCTGTGGAATTTGGCTGGCAGATGTGGCTGCCAGGACAGTTGAATCCCTGCCCACCTGAAGTGTGTTCATGAGCACAGCCCCAAATCTGAGCCCAAGGAAAGAGATGGGGTTGTTTTTTGCAGGAGGTGAGGATACCCAAGAGCATCCTTCATCTGCTAAAGAGCTGCTGCCATGAGAAAGAGCACACACTGATCTCATGTCTCTTGGGGATCAAAGATCCAAAGCAGGAGACCTCCCTTCCCACTGAGCCATGCTCTACACACCCTGTTTTCCAGTGCTCACCTTGACCCCTTACCTCCTTCTGTTGCAGATTGTTTGGGACATGACAGGCTGTTTCTCTCCTCTGTTTTTTGTCTGCAGTGGATGGGAAGTGGCAGGCCTGGGGAGTGTGGGGCAGCTGCACTGCTACGTGTGGAGGTGGGACCCAGAAGCGTGACCGGGTGTGCTACGGGCCCTTCTTTGGTGGAGAGACTTGCCAGGGTCCCAAGGAAGAGTATAAGCAGTGCAATGACAGAAAGTGTCCTGGTATGTACCCCAGCCCCCTCACACTTCCCATTTGCATGTGGGGGACAGTCATTTGGGAAGAGCATCCTGTGTCAGAGAGCTGAATGCAACAAGGAGTCGTGATCCAGCTGGATCCAGACACTAGATATGTCAAGGGCTTGATTCAGTTCTTGCCCAAACCAGTTAACTCTGCTTATTTTGGTCAATGTTTGGTAAGTCCTGCTGGTCTAACCTTATATTTTTTTCACCTTTTTCATTACCATAGAGCCATAAGAGGAAAAGACACACTGTTTGATAGCAAAAACTGATAGCAGAGGATGCTGCAGTGGTTTCCCACCCTTCATGTAGCCTCTGGGAGATGTGCACACTGCTTGATTTTTAAAAAAGCAGATGTGTCTACATCTGTCAGAGCCTCAGCTTCCTCCCGCTACAGACTTTTTCTCCACTTGAGAAAAAGGGTGCAAAAGCCAGAAGGGAAGACAAGTGAGATGTAGGACAGGGGGAAATGTGGGATTTATTGTGAAAAAATAAGCAGGAGCAAGTGGGAATGCTTCTGTCTGTCTGACACAGTGTAAAGAGACCAAAATAAAAAGGGCCTGTGCACTGTTTTTATTTTCTTTCTCAGTCTCAGATGAAGCACCTGGTGAAACTGCTGGTGGGGATTCAATGGCCCGTGTGATGTTGGTAGTCAGATTGAATTGATGGTAACAGGCCCTGATTTTTCACCAAGAGGGTAATTAATTGTCAGCCAGACAGGAGATATTCTCATGGCAGTGTTCTGCAAAAAGGGATGTGTCCCTGAGGGACAGGCTGGAGCTCAGCATGGAGGGCTCAGTTGGAGCTGTTCCTGGGTGTGGATCTGCTGTGTTGAGGACAACTGACCCTCAGACTCCCTTGCAAACTGCTGAAGACAAAAAGGCAGAGCACTTCAGCATGGAAGTTTCATGCTGTTTAGCTGGAAGCTAACAGAAGAAGAGGCTGTGTGCCTGAGGCAGCACATTTCCACTCTTTCTCTAACAAAAGACATCACCTCTCCTTCCGAGCTGTGCCTCTCAATTAGCAGCAGCCTGTGAGAGTCGTTTCTAACTCAGCCACAAAGCTCTCTGGCCATAGAAAATCTTAGCACCAGGTTGTCTGCTGGTGTCTACAGAGCAATGCAGATTTAGTTCAGCTTCAGTGTGTGCCAGCTGGGGCCCTGGCAGAACAAGCCCAATCTTTTCTTCTTGTTCTGCAGGGGCTGCTGCCTGTGCAGTGCTCAAAAGGAAAAGGCATGTCTCGGGGACTGAGCCCTGCTAGGGTTCAAAACCAGAAGGGTCTCACTGCAGTTGTTAATTTGCAAGGGAAGGAAAAGGTGGGGAATCATCAGAGGCTAAAAATAAACCCGCTCAATTTGTTCTCAAGGAAGTATCAAAAGCTGGCATGATTTGATTTGAACAGAAGAATTGAGCTTAATTGGGTTAGTTATTAAAATCTCCCATTGCAAATAGGTTACTCTGGTAAAAAGGATTTTGTTACAAATCAACATTGAAAAGAAAAGAAGAAGAAGAAGGAAAAAAAAAATAAAAAAGGATTAAATTATTCTCTCCTGGCTTGGAAAATGTTTCTGTACTTACTGGCAAGACAACGCCAGACAGTGTCTTTCTGCAGAGCATCTCTGATCCACAGCATCCCTCAGCGGTCCCCAGGGAGACTGCAGGGATGCTGAGATCAGGAAGGGCTGGCAGGTGGGAGGAGGAGAAAGGGGAGGACAGAAGTGAACACACTCCCTCTCTGCTTTGTGATTGCCACTGTTGTTCTCTAGCAGAAAGTTGCCCACCCCATGCCCCAAACCCTCCTTTGAACCACAGTTTGATGAGGAGAATCTGACCGTGGCCACAGCTCTGCTCCAGGAGGCAGGAGTTTTGCATTCAGCTCCCAGCTCTCTGGGTGGCCACGTGCAGATCACAACTTGGTGACTTAATCTTCCTGTCCTGCAGATCCAGGTCAACTGATTAGAAATGAAACTGCCTCTTTTCCACCCACGTTCTGCCTTATCTACAGAAGTCATAAGCTGTTGGCACAAGGACTGGTTCTGCCTATGTGCAGAGCACAGCAGGGGTCTTGTTTGTCCTCCAGGATTTCATTACTCAAACAGGAATTTTAAAACCAGGGAAGGAGCATCTGTTTCCAAGTATAACTTGTTCATTACCAGTGTCTACTGGGGAGGAATCTGTCTCTGAACTGCAGCTGGGGCTGAAGCCAAACAGTCTTGGAGCTTGACTCCAGGGGCAATGATTTGTAGGCAGCTTTTTGGATCTTGTAGGAGTCTTTCAAAGAAGCAGGACTTGCCATGACCATAACCTTCGGTCTGAGTCTTCCCCACAGCCAGGTTGGTGGTCTGGATAGTTCCAGAACAGCAGTGGTCTATATCCATCACCATGATGAAGGTCCTGAGCTGATCTCTCCAAGCATGTCTATTGCATGGTCCCTTATAGAAGGAAGCCTTCAGGGCTAGTGTTGCTCTTGGAAACAACATGAAAACTCTTTTCCCTACTCCCTTAGCATGTCTCTACTGACACCACTGGATCCTGGGTTGGACACCACATCCCTGCAAGGGAAAGCTCAGCAGGCAGCTGCCAGGCTCCACAGCTGGCTGGCCTTGTGGCAACCTTTCCTGACCAGTTGCAGGCAGCTCTCAGCTTCCTTTTATTGGTAGTTTTACATGCAAAATAAATAAAAGCTGTAATCGAAAGCCATTAAATCAAATTTTTTCTCCTCCCCACCCTCAGGAGTGATAAACAGCTTCACCACCATCTTCATGGCTCCCTCCATTTTGCATGCTGCAAGTAATGAGTTTCTCAGCTCAAAGCTCTCCTGTGGTGAATGCTTATTCCCAGATCCAACTGACTCTGGGGCCAACTCAGCTCCACCCACAGACAGAAGCATCCAAATACCTCCTTCCAAAGAGCTTTTTCTGTGGTGTCTCAAAACACATCTCTTCAGTCTCCTGGACTCTACAACAGTGTTTGGAAATGAGCTGCTGATGGAAATCCAGCCTGTTGGTCCTCAGACCCCTGTGTCCTTTTTAGGATGGCAGCAATGGGACCAAATGCAGTCTCATTTTAGACACATCCAACCCAGAATGTGGTGACCTTGAGGAACAGAATGGAATCTGGAGCCACAGAGTTCACCCACAAAAGGTGGACATCTGCCCATTAAACAAGAAAAGAAACTCTTTAGTAGGGTGTAGCTACAACAGCTTTCTTGCTAAGGGCTGCCACAAGGCAAGGCAAGCACGTTAGTGCAATTTCCAGTGTTGTCACCTGCAATTCATGGAGTAATGCTTGGGTGGATGGGCACCCCATTTCAGACAGGCAAAGTCAATTCCAGAGAGGTTCAGTGGCTTTGTCAGGGGCCATGCACCGAGCAGCTGCAGAGCTGGGACTTCATCTCCAGGCCTCCTGACTCACACTGCTGTCCCCTCCACACCACGCTGCTGTCCCCTCCACACCACACTCCCCCTTTTCCTCTCTCTCCATTCCCTTTTCCCCATCCCTCCTGAGGGGAAGGCTTCACCAGTGGAGTTTTGCCCTTTCTTGCAGAGCCCCATGAAATCTGTGATGAGGAAAGTGTTGCCTCTGTGGTTTGGAAGGAGACTCCTGCTGGGGATGCTGCAGCCGTCCGGTGTCCCCGCAATGCCACTGGTGAGTGCCTGCCCTGGGTGGGGAGCCAGCCCACCCTCAGGGTGCCCTTCATCCTTTGCCTCCTAGATGAGAAGAACCTAATAGTGGGAGGCCAGGACAAGGAAATGGATTTCCCTCCCCTCAGTCAGTGCTAAATTAATTCTCTGGGTGTCTGTGGTCCTTCACTGTTAAACAACAACTACTTGGTTCATCTTGAGATGAATCTGAGGTGGTCTCCCCTCCACCTACTGCCTAGACCTGCTTTGCAACTCAGGGTTACAGTGCTGTGTTGTACAAGCCAGTCTGGGCCTGTCTGTGTCATCCCAAGTGCTAGCCTAGAGGAAGGGTTATATCCATAGAAGGGTCACCAAAGTCATTTAGTAGTAACAGTGGGATTGGGGACCCAACAAATCCTGCTCCTCAGAGAGTCCCCAAATGCATAATTGCCTGGGCAAGGCTATCCCTCTCCCTTCCTCCTTGCTGATATTTCTGTTCCTCTGCATTGCCAAGAAGTGTGATTACCACTTCAAACCTGCTGTAGGCTGACGCTAAGCAAAGGCCTGGGGGAGGACTGCAAGCAGCTTCCAGAGTTTTTCAGCTGATGCAAAGATGGTGCTGTTGAGTATTTATTCTCCCTGAGACTGTGTAGGCAGCACAAGCAACTGACTGGTTTAGTCGCAAGTACCAGACCATGCCACCTGGGGAGGCTCGTGGGACTTCCAGAGCCATGAAGAAAACTGCCCTCCAGGGCAGGCAAGATCTTCTTACAACTGGACTAGCCAGGTCCACTTTGTCAGGTTTTGTTTTCATTCCCCCTTCCTTTTGCTGCCCTGCCCCTCAGGAAGAAAGTGCAGGAGAAGGAAATAAAAGTAACCTCTCTTACATGCTTTCAGGTGTTGTTCAGGCATCTGCAGATGCCCCTGCTGTTCTTGCTGGTAGGGGTGCCCACATGGATGCATGGACAAGTTCTGGGTGACCTCCATGGAAGTGCTTAGCTTTTCATCCTGCTGTCATCACTCCCATATTAATCTCTTTCCTCTTCCAGGGCTGATCCTTCGAAGATGCATTTTAGATGAAGAAGGGATAGCTTATTGGGAGCCTCCAACATACATCAAGTGTGTTTCTATTGATTACAGGAACATACAGATGATGGTAAGGCAGACCAACTTAGCTCAGCAGGTTTGAAATCCCCTCCCAATGCTTGTTGCACTGATACAGTTACAAAAGAGAAGGAAAGCTGCATTTCCATGTGAAAGGGAGATGCCAGCTCTGTCCTGGTTTTCTCTGACTGTTTTTATCTGCTTAACTTGTGATGCACAGGCACTCCATGCACAAAGGATAGTCCCTCATTGGGTATTTTGTATCAAGCTTGGCAGAATCCAGGTCCTAACAGGTCTTTCATGTCACATTATCAGTATGAATCACTGTGACTACATCACTTTTAAATAAGCCACTTATTTTTTTGTTAGCTTTAAATTCATTGTTGTGATGAATTTCAGCTGATGGTCTGTGGCATTGCCTTAAAATGGCATTGCCTTTATGAGAACTGCCCTCTCCTGTCTGGGACAAGATACAGTCTGTCCTAAAATACTTCCAAATTGGTAATAAGAAAACAAGGTTTGGGGGCAAAAATCTTTGTTATCTGGCCTTGGGCTATGAACAGAATAGCATCTGTGGAGTAGAATAATCTCTTCTGAATTTAGACACAACTTTTCCTTTGTGGACATGTAGAAAATTTCACTGCAGCTCTCCTACCATTTAAAAAAACCCACATGCTCTCAGGCCAGCAAAGACTGTCAGATTCATCTCATCTGCACTTGGAATTACAAGGAAGGTCAAAAACCTTCCCCCAGCATTTCCTTCCCTGAACTCATTAACTTGACTTTGTCTGTCCATGGAGTGTCATGTTTCTTTCCACTTCTCAGGCCAGGGAACATCTTGCCAAAGCTCAGCGTGGGCTGATGGGAGATGGGCTGTCAGAAGTGCTCCAAAACCTTGTGGAAATCTCTCAGGATGGGACCAGCTACAGTGGGGACTTGCTGTCTACCATCGATGTACTCAGGAACATGACAGAGATCTTCCGTAGGGCTTATCACAGCCCCACCTCTGTGGATGTGCAGGTGAGTTGAGGTGCCCATCCTGGACACCAAGGCTTGCTCAGAGGTCTGTGTGCATGCAGAGGCTTCAAGGTTTGATGACCTCCTTTGTAGCTGTTACAGTGCTGATGAAAAGCCAGAGTATTTTCTGTCCAAGTGAAGTGTCTTTGTGCATTAAACAACTCTCCTTTCGAGGTGGTTCTCCCTGGTTTATAAAATAACTTGAAAACCAAAGTCACTCTGAACTATTTCAACCTGATAGCACTTTACTGTGGAGTCTAATTGATATGAGAACATTATTTGGAAGGGATTTCAGTCTGATGACTAAAGGTAAAATGATACCTGGATGTTAATGTGGCAGAATGTCTTGATGGCTTCTCATCCCAGGGTTTTACTTTCAGCAGTTGCATGCAGAGTGGCTATGAGATACACCCTTGGGATGGGTCATCACCTCATGCCTTGAAACATTAAACTGATCCTACAGGATCTGCAATGGCTGGTAAAACTAGAGAAAAAAATCAATGGTCTTGAAATATCTTCTTCCTTCTCACAGTTTGCTGCAAAGATACTACTGTGCATAGCACCTGCTTTATCAATCACTGTTTCTCTTGCCTGGCTGCTAAGTGAAGAGGATCATAAAGTTTCTTGATGCTGGAAATAACAGAAATAGCAAAAAATATGATAGGAAGGGATTTATACAAGGCAAGATCATCTGTTTTTAACCAGTTTCTGACAGAAACCTGATCTGTTGTTAAAAACCTGTAGTAATGGATACATGACCTATTCCCAGTCTAGCACCATAGCAGGTACAGCATCAGAGAAGGCCCTGGGAAAAGGACTTTATTGCATTTTTTGCAATAAAAAGCCTGTTTTGCCATGAACATCCTTGGGACTGGAGGCCTGTGGAATGCTGTGGGACCCTTTGGGAACGGGACCATGAGAAACCTCTTGGAGTGTGTCTGAATCCTACATGTTCCATCACTGTGTCCTTCCTAGCCTGTGCCATTTGACTGACCACCTCCTTTTCTCTTTTGTTTCCCTTCTCCAGAACTTTGTCCAGATCATCAGCAATCTTTTATCGGAGGAGAACCGGGACAAGTGGGAGGAAGCTCAGCTGGTATGAACCTTCAGCACCTCTCCTGAAACAAAACAGGCTTCCAGCATAGGTTTAAGCCATGCAAGGGGGATTCCATTTGTCTACATGACCTCCTGGTTCTTGCCCATGATATTTTGTGTGCAATCTGCACCTGTTTCAGCCACAGGCCACCACAAAATACCTCCATCCACCAGTGCTGTTCTCCTTGGATAAATCCTTATCATGAATGAGGCAGACAAATCAGACACAGTGAGCTGTGGTCAGCTGCAGAGGTGACTGACAGTCAGCTGATTCATGCAACTGGTTGTGTGGGTGAGTTTAGTGTCAGGCTGAGTCATATTCATGGAGTTAACTCAGTGAGCCACAGGATCTCAGCTCTAAGCCAGGTCTCTGCATGAAAAACAGTGAAATATTGGTGTTGAATACCGAATTTTGGATAACTCTCAGAGGTCAGGCTTGGTTTGGAGTTGATAGCCCTGCTGGTTTGCTGTAATTCCACCCTTTCCTCTTGCCAAGATAAGTGGGATTACATGGAGTTGAGTTCCTGTCTAAAAGAGATGCAGGATAGGCAGGATAGTCATAGTTCAGAGGTGGACTCTGCTCAGGTGAGCTTCTGGTTCTGCTCAGCATGAGCTGAGCAAGGGATCAGTTCTATTTTACTTTATTTCTCTACTCTTGAGGTTGGGGATTCTGCTGAATAATTCTGTAGCTAAACTCCCCTGTACTGGGGGGAGTTGGTGGTCAGTTTTCTGTGTCTTATTTTGTCCTTTTGTGCCCCAGTTGAACTCTCTGGACTTGTGTCAGACATATTCCTTGTCCCTTTGCCATTCCCTTGGTGAGCTCTTGGGCTGCTTGCTGCTGTCACCTCACTACAGATTTTGAAGATGTTGTCACAGTGAAATAATTCTGCATCAGACCAGCAACTCTGTTGGATGGGCCCATGATAAAGCTCTTACCTTCCACATCCATTCCTCAGTGTTGGACCTGTGGACACAAACACCAGCTCTGCTTGCAAAATAGCCTGGACAAGGAACATAACAGCTTTTGTGAGAGATCAGTCCTGTGGAAGTTACCCAGAGGTATGGCTCAGGACATGACAGATCCTTTTAAACCACCTGTGCCTGCTGCAGAATTCCTCAGAGATACCTGGAAGTACTGAAGAATAATGAAAAAATTACCCAGCACAAAAAGCATCCCCAGAGTCCAGTTATCTTCACACCAACCAAGCAAGTCCTCTGGAAAGAACTTTTAACAGCAGGTGCTGGCTCAGTTTTTGATAGTCCAGAACTTGAGACAAGGACCTCACCACATTTCCTTCATGCAACAGGAACTCTATCAAGAGCTGAGCATCCTTGTGAACCTGTCATTCTCCTCTTTTCTTCCTGAGATCAGGAGTTTTCTCATTGCATTTGGAAGTGGATGACATGATCTGGCTCCAGGCTGGATAGAGGACCATCTGGACATGGGCAACTGGCTCTAGATGGCCCTGTTCAAGCAGGCAGGTTGGACCAGGTGACCTCCAATGCCCCTTCCAACCTCAAATCATTCTGTGTCTCTCTGAGTCTGCAACCAAATATTCATTTTCAAGGATACAGGTGCATGTACAGATTTCAGCACAGAGCAGAGGAGCCTGTCAGGTTGTCATGACAACAGGGAAACCCTGTTGATCCCCTTTAAAACAGCTGCAACTCACTCTCTGTGGCAATTTGTTCCCAGTGGCTTTCCCTCTGCAATCTGCTCCTTGCACCTATAGATAGACACAGGCCAGCTGCTCCAGCATCTCTAACCTACAGAGGAGTGGGACCATCAGGGGGACCATGTTTGCCCCACGGACATTTTAGTGGGAACTGAGGTGACAGCCCAACTTTAGGACACTGAAATCTTCATAAGAGAGGTGACAGCAGAAGTTCCTCAGTCTCTGTTCTTCTCCCTCAAAGCTGCAGGACCAAGCTCATGTTTTGTGATTTGCAAGATGAAACAGCTCTTTTCAAACTAGGTCTTAGCTCCCAATATACTCATTAAAAGTAAACCCACCTCCATTGCAGTCTCACATCCCAGTGCCCTGTGGCTCCCTGTGAAGGGAAAATCCAAAGGAAGGAAAATAAAGAAAAGGAAGGAAAATAAAGGAAGGAAGGAAAATAGAGGAAAGGAAGGAAAATAGAGGAAAGGAAGGAAAATAAATAAAACACAAAACAACGCAGAAAAGTATTTAGATAATGTCTATGATGCTTTTTTGAGGACATTGTGTTGGCCATTATATGATAAAAGCCTGAAAGGCAATGACCAGAGTAACCTGGAGTTAGTTTGACCTTGTGATTTCAATCTGTAATAGAATATAAAAGTATACTGTTAAAAATAGCTCCTTCCCTCACTTCTCCTTGTGTGTACACCTGCTGTACTGGCAGGACTTTTTGATCTGATCCTGCTACAATTTTAGTCTTAACCAAGGTTCCTTTGGATGGGCAGAGGAACAGACACGCATGGCCACCCCTGTGCTCCTTGCCCATGTACTCGACAGCTCAACCATCCTGCTGCCTCCATCTCATCCTGCTGTCCTGCTTGTCCCCAGCTGTCCCTTCAGCTCTGCTCAGTCTCCTCAGGAGGTCTGGATTATGGTGAGAAACTGAAAAACACTGTGAAAGTGGCGGAAAAGGAAGGGATAGAAGGAGCTGAACTGTTTTTCTTCAGCCTGTCGTGGTATTTGCTAAGCCCCTGTAGGCAAATGTGCTTTTGAGGAAAAGACAGGTAGTCAGCACAGCTCATTTCAAGTGGATTATCTTTTATGAAATCTGTCACTGGAAAACTAGTTATTGTCTAACAGCCTTGTGTTAGCCTAGTAAAATATAACCCAAAAAAAGAGTTATTGCCCATTTCTTTATCATCGGGGAAACACCAGGAGAGAAGGACAGACAGAGAAGCTCCAAGATAGCCCAGGCCCAAGAAGAAACAACTTGGTTATTGGGAGAGGAAGATCCTCACAGCAAAACATGGAAAGCACAAAACAAGATGCCTTTCTACATAGGATTGTCAGATCTCGTGCCTGGGTTTCAGCATTAGACCATGGAGGTCATTTGATGTGTCTGCTTTCAGTGAAGTGAAATCAGATTTAACTGTCCTGGTGGAGATAATGCTTTGTGGGCTTCCTCTCAGTAGGTAACATAGATATATATATATATATAAACACACACTATCAGAAGTAGCCCAGATATGTTTCTCAGGCTAAGTATCATGGCATCTGAGTGTCAGGGAAGTCCAAGGCTTGGGAAATGCTCTCAGAATTTGACAAAGGGCAAAGCTTCAACACATCCCCATGAACACATCTTCACTCTCTGGCATGGTGTCTCTGGATGTGCAATTGCCAGTGCCTCTGGCTTGGTGACAGCTGAGCAGGGCCAAATACTCCAGCCAATGGACTTGGAATGAAAGTGGAACTACATTAAACCATGGCTGCTAAGAGTCTGTCCTCGAGTGTTTCTCCTCTTGCATTAACTGCAGGAACAGAACCATAATCACATCATTTCAGCTGGGGTTGTTGGTAGCAGAGGTTAGGGAGGGAAGGAGACTGGGTAGGTTATCTTCTCTTCCACCGAGTCTTAGATTTTGCTTTCCTTTGAGCCATTGCCCTCCACCCTAAGCTTTATCAATCTGAATGTCGTAATATTATTTCTTGCCCCTTTCTTTTTCATTTTCCAGGCTTCCTTTTAGGATTTCTTAATCCTCATTCTTCACAACTCCATAATACTCCATGATATCCAGCATATCCTCCTAGTACACATGTGAGGACAGAAACCTTTGCCCTCAGAGAAACTCGTGCTGTGCTCATTAGTATCCGTGCTACTAAATCTTCTCCCTCTCTCTGCAGATAGGGCCAAATGCCAGGGAGCTGTTCAGGCTGGTGGAGGATTTCATTGATGTCATTGGCTTCCGCATGAAGGATTTCCGGGATTCCTACCAAGTGACGGACAATCTGGGTGAGCTGATTTGCATTTCCCATGGTGGGCAGAGCCCCCCAGGAAGCTGTAATTACTGTGTAATATGTGTAACCTTGGAGCTGGGGAGGGAAGGAGGGAAGGCAGCAGGTGGTGGAGCATTAAAAGGTATGGGAAAAGACTTGTATGATCATAAATAAGAGGTGGCTCTTCTCCAAAGAAGTTAGGACTTCAGCATGAAGAAGAGATGTCCATGGAGGGATCTGAGAGATATCTATAGAACCATGAATGGAGGACAGATGATGAGCTGGGCAGAATTAGTTGCTTCCTTTTATATTTTTAACACAAGAGCTGCACAGCAGCCAATGAAGTGATCAGCAGCAAGCAAACAGCGAGCAGCACTTGATTTATGCTGCATGCACAATCACAGCATGGAACTTGTTGCCAGAGGATGTTGCAGAAGCCAAAAAGTACAGATGGGTTCATGATGGGATTAGGAAAATGCACAAAGGAGAGGTCCATCGGTGGCTGTTAAAGTTGATGATCTGGATACAGCCTCTAGCTGAGGAAGCCCTGCTGATTGCTGGAAGCTGGGAGGACAGACCAAGAGGTGTCTCGATCTGTTCTTTCTCACCCTTCTTAGCAGATGTTACTGGCCACAGGACACTGAAGAAGATTGACCTCTCTTCTGCCAGGTTTATTACAGGAAGGCCCTTTTCACTGAAAAGAAGCATGAACCCTAACAGTTTGTGTCATCTTCTTTCATGCATAGGCATTACCTAAAGATAGCATCACTATAGCTATCAAGATCCAAAGAATGATAGGGATTGGAAGGGACCTTTGAAGATCATCCAGGTCATCCAGTCCAACCCCACCTGCTAGATCAGACTCACCTAGAGCAGGTTGCACAGGACAGCCTCACTTGCTCTGCTGATTTCTCACTGTTTCCTCCAATGGGTTTTTTGGCACACGTGAATTTATTGAGGCTGGTTTTGCTCACTGGTTTTATTTCTTGCTTCTCTCTAGTCCTCGGCATTCACAAACTGCCTGCTCATGCAGCTACTGACATCACCTTCCCCATGAAAGGCTGGAGGGGCATGGTGGACTGGGCCAAGAACTCAGAGGACAAGGTCACTGTCTCCAAGAGCATCCTATCTTCAGGGCTGTCAGGTAGGCAACTCAGCCAGGGCTCTCCAAGAGAAAACTTTTTCGTGTTCTAAGAGAGGTTCCTTCCATTCAGCTGGTCTTCAGATTCTCCTTCCAGGTCACCTGGGTTTGCTCACAAAAGCTTGATCACCAAAAGCTTTGCTGAGTGCAAGTAAAACTTTCAGATATGACCTGACCAGGATTTGAAGCTGAACTCCTTGCAAAAGTTCAGGGGCAGGCTTAGTGCCTGGATCTTGTTGTATATCTTCTGCTAAATAAGTAGGATAATGAGAGAAGAGCAGGAGATGGCACAGAACCTCAGGGTAACACTGCATTGGTGATTGCTTCTTCCAAGGTTCCTGAACCTGGGAAGAAATGGAAACAGCTACTGGCAGAGCAAGGATTGTGTCCAGCACTTGTGTGTTTTGTTGTGCCTTGAAGACAGCATTATCTTCTAGGGAGAAGTTGGAGCCTTTTGGAAGAGTTATTACAGCTTCTTTGAGGAGGTTGTGAATCCTTCATCTTTAGAAACCATTAGTCACTTGTTGGTCAAACTGCTGACACCAGACACAGGCAGAGTTGACCCAGGGCTGAGGGCTTATCCTAGAGGCCTCAGCTGCTTCCCTGTGGTGCTGGTTTCCAGGTTTCTATTAGAAACAACCTCACACAGAGCTTCTGTAGGGTCCCTGAGCAGTAGTCGCTGTGGAAACAGTTTATTTTTGATCCTCACCTTCCTTTCACTGCAGAGAATTGAGGTACCTGTGCTGAGCAGTGATGGTGACACCAAAACCAACCCCCCTCACTTCTGAAAGCTGACATGGCACAGTTGATTTCAGTGGGCCAACCCTAAATCATGTAATTGGGTGATGTGCTTCTTGGGTTGCTGCTGAGGGAACATTGCTGGGGAGATGTGACAGACCCAAATGCAGTGGCTGTTCCAGATGGTAGCACATCAGAGGATTCCATTTTTACATACTAGGGTTGACCAGCAGCTGCATCACTAAAGATCTGTCCCAGACCAAAAGAGACAAAGTCTGTCTGTCAGACTCTGATGGTTATATTTCCACCAGTTCTCCCACTTGAGCCCAGTTTGACAAAGAGGAGGATAGACATGCAGAGTGGTGCCCGCCCTGCACTGATGGAGCAGGAGCACTCCCAGTTGAACCTCAGCATGAGCCACCAGAGAGGCCCCACCTCAGGGTGCTTCCCCAGGCATCCTTGGCATTGGTTTCCACCCAGTCACTTGCTTTTGATCCCCAAGAGCTGAGCTGCAGAGACCCTCTGCTGCTGGGAGCTTCTGGGAAGGCTCTGGCTTTTGTGTCTGGGCACCGTGAGGCGGAGGAAGAGAAGGAGGAGAAGGAGGAGGAGGAGGAGGAGGAGGAGGTCAAGAGACGTGCCCAGAGGTCACACATTCCCAGACTCATCTGGGCCTCCCGAGGCAGTGTGTGAATGGTGGGATCAGGCCAGGCACAGTGGGATGTCTCCCCTTCCTGGCTGCCCTCGTCGGCCCGAGCGCAGCTCTTCTCTCTGATGGCTTGATAGCTACGGACGGGTCCAAATGCCTCTGGGTGGCTGCAAGAGACCTTTCCACCCTGGAGAGTTGTTCTGCTGTGGTGCTGTCAGAGGGATTAGCGAGACTTCCAAATGGGGAGCACCAGGCCAGTCATTCGGGATGATTAAGCTTTGCACGAGGGTGGATAGATGCCTGGGGTGCTGGGTCACCCCAAAGGCACTGAGCCCTTCCTTGGGACCAATGGAGACCCACTGTGGTGACAGCAGGCACTGCATCTCGCCACAGTGGTGCTGGCATTGGCCATGTCCCAACAGAGACTGTCCTTGGGTCTCCCCTGGGGACACCTGACACCTGGATTGTCTCAGTGCTGTTGTCTCCTTCCTTTTCCTTCGGTGTCCTGCAGAGACAGACGACTCCTCTGTCTTCGTGGTGGGGACCGTGCTGTACCGGAACCTGGGCAACATCCTTTCCCTCCAGAGGTAAGAGGGGCTGCCTGGGAAGGGTGAAAAGCTGGGAAATCACCAGGCTTTCCTGCTGATCCCCCCTGGCTGCACAGCCCTGTTCTTTCAAGGAAGAAGCAAAGTTCACTGGGTGCGATGAGACTTGCAGCTCAACTATTTGGACCCCTATTGACCAATGTTGTGTCTTTAAGTGGGAATAGGCTGATGCATCACAGGCATCACTTGCAGGAGGGGCAGGAGGGTTTTCTCCATCCATGTGCAGCACCATGAGCCCCAGATACGAAGGGAGGCACAGTGCCATGGCCACTGCCACATCCCCGCCTGCCACCCAGGAGGGGATTAGCACACTGCCCTCCTCAGCACAGGGGATTTTGAGGGGCTTGACAGATGGGGAATGCTTGGCTGCCCTGATCCTCCCGAGCTACTGGGGAGCTGCCAGCCACGCTGAGCCCTCCGAGAGCATCACGACAGAAGACAGGCTTGCAAAGGAGAGAGGAGAGTAGCAGCACGCCTGGCTGCACATGTCTACCATGTTCCTGCACTGCAAACTGCCTCAGGCACCAAAGCTTTTGTGTTCAGCACTCCCCTTTTCTTCTCTTTCTCTCTCTCTATCCTGCTCTTCTTTTTCCAGGGCTGGTACTGAGGCAGTAAATTAACCATCCTAAGGCACCTTCTAAATCTGTTCTGCACTGATTAACGTGAGCCCATTTACCATAAACACCAGGGCATCTCTCCTCACTGATAATCATTTAAATACCTACAGATTTAGCACTGGCAATGGCAAAAGAGCTCCAAGTGAGTGCAGAGAGGAATTAGCAAGCCAGTCAACTGTATTCTGTAATATCTTCCATTACAGCACTGGGAATTAGATCAGAAGGGCAATAAACATCATTGGCTCAAATGATCCAGTGGTATTTCAGCTTTTTCTGGACAAGCAGTGAATGAGCTCTGATAACCAGCAGCTGCAGCAGCCACAGCCTCTGACCAACATTCCCATGGGACATCTGATTTAAGATGTTCCTTAATTAAAGGACAGTCCCTCTTAAAAAAAAAAATCCAGAGCCCTGAATTACCTGTGGAGAGTCAAAGAGAAGAAAAAAGAAATGAAGCAGCAGCAGCAAAGTACCTCTCACTTTACCACTCTGCAAATGGACACAGCATTAAAAAGGAGAATGTCTTTATGCTTTGCCATGTATCTGTAAAGCACCTGCCTATGGGGTAAAAATATTTCTGACCACAAAGGAGAGCATCTATTCCTGGGTACAATAAGGACCCAGACACTGGCTTTGACCATATTGATTCAATACAGAGTGATTTTTCCTAAAAGAAAAAAAATATAGGTTTAAATCAGCAAACAGAAACAGCTGAACTGTTCCTAATTTACCCCCCACCCCGAGCAGAAATTCCTTATCTGAGCCACACACTGCTCTGTCCCCTCGGATCCAGAGAGCCCTGCAGTCCCTGGCAGCTGTGACAACTGAGACGGGATACAGATGATTCTTGATTTTCCAAGCCAAGGAGGTGAGCAGAGCTTGGTTGCAGCTGGGCACTGCTGCAGGGGACACTGGCAGCAGCTGGAGAACCAACAGCCTGGCACCTGACAGCCCCATGGAGCAAACAGCATGTTTACAGTTGTTGCCATGCAGGACCCCTCAGAGCTCAGCTGACCTCCTGTCCAAGCCAGATTGTGATGTGTTTTGGGTTTTTTGGACATGTTTTTAGGCAAGAGGACTCATCTTCTTCCTGAAAAATACCCCGTGATGCCGAGTCCTTCGTCTCCCCCAGCAAGCTGCTCAGAGCCTTAATTATCTTCTCTGCTAGGAGACTGCCTTGTATTTTAAGGCTGAATTTGTCTGACTTTGACCTCCAGGCCCTGGGCCTTCAGGTGGGCGACTGAAAAATCCCCCACATGCGACCAACTGTCAGACATGCCTTTCAACAGAGAGCTTTTTGTCTTGTTTTCTAGAACCTGGATCAGTTTTGCCTCTCCTTTGAACTTTCTCCACTGTTTCCCCACCTCAAAGTGGAATTGATCCCAACAGCACAGGGGCATCCTGGCAAGGAGGAGTGCACAGGAAAGATGGCTGCTTCACCTCCTTGTTCCCACACAGGATCACTGCTGCCCTGGCTGTCACAGCTCTTGGCCCTGAAGTCAGTCTCCATGGGTACATTTGGGGTCACAGCTCCCTGGAGCAGAGCCTGGAGCTCTCCAAGCAGGTCTTGCACTCTCCAAGCTCAGATGCTCCTCCCAGTTCTTGGATGTACTGGGATAACTTCTGGTTGGGCTGGGACTACTTGGCCATTAAGGAACTTTCACAGTTGACAGGAATAACTTCTGAGTGCTAACGATTTGCCACCCTGAAAAATCAAATCCTTCTGCTGTTGTTTACTGCATCAATTCTCACCTGCTCCACAGCCTCCAAAAGGTTCTTTCTGTGTCATTTGGGTTGCTCATGCAAATATTCAACAGCACTGAACCAAGCACTGACCCTTACTGGCACAGCCACACATATGACATGCACTGGTGTTTACCTTGCAGCAGCTCCCAGTCTTAGCTAACCTTAGCTGCCTGCATTTCAGAGCTTAGAGCTGATATTTGTTTCCATTGACTTCTCCCTTTACTCTTCCTTTGGAGATTGATACTTTGTGAGTTATTGCTTTCTCTTTTTTTTTTTCTTCTTTTATTTTTTTTTTTTTTTATGGAAAGTGTGCTTGTGTCCTTTTTTTCCCCTTTACCCTGCTAAAACAATGTTTTTCCTTTTGGCGTGTTGGTGGAATACTATATTTCTGAGCACCTACTTGCACATCCATGGATGATTCCAAGATTGGGTTTTTTTCTTCTTTTGGTGGGTTTTAAAATCCAGTTGCTGTTAATAATTCTTTTGTAAAAGAAAGATAAGACCAGGAAAAAAAAAAAAAAAAAAGCTGAAAGATTTTGCCAATGCCTATAGATTGGAGAGTGGAACAGTGAAAAATTTTCTTTGCCCATGGAAGGGCTGGGAACAGCCTGATGCTGGGCTACTGTTCTGCTACTGATTCCTTCATGGTAAACTCAGAAGGGCAGCATTTTCAGCTGCTGGTTGTGGGGACCTTTTGCTTATTTAAGCACTCAACTCTTTTCCTCCTACAGAAACACCAGGAACCCTTGGGAATTTAGACAGTATCCAGGGAAATGCCTGCAAAGGGTTTGGCCTTCCAGGGAGCAGCAGCACAAGGAGGGGAGATATCTCCTCTCTTATTTCCTCTCCTGACAGGAAATCTCCTAGGGCTGCCAGATTTATGAGAGTATTTGTCTGGGCACAGACCTTTAGACATCAATGAAAGGTTTGGCCTCTTTCCATTTGCTTTTGATCCTCAGAGAATGGAGATACACACCAGTGCCTCCAGTAGTGAACTAGACAGGATCATGTGCTGCCCCATAGATCTGCTGTTAAAGGCAACCATAGCCCTGCCTAACACTTAAACCAGTGCAGATCAAGTCAATATTTGTGAGAGAAAATGGAGGTATTTTATAAAGGCACATGAAATTAGCTCTGTTTCCTCATGTCAAGGACATAAAATGGGTCCAGGACCATTTTATTACTGGGATAGATAGAGGTTCTAAGTCCAATGTCTTTAGGGGTCTTTGTGGTTGATAAAATGATCTGATTCCTGGAGAAACAGAGTGGCTGTGAGAGGAGCTGAAAGGGCAGAAGAGGGGCTCTGTCAGCAGCAAATCTCTTTGATGGTATTTGAAAATAATGGGGCCAACTCCTTCAGCCCTGTGTACACTGCACCTTCTACCACCAGTGATGAATGCATCAGGGTTCCAGCTTTGCAAAAGTTCCTCAGTCCCCTTTAAAACATTTCTTTCTGCTTTTCTTCCCAGGAACAGCACTGTTCTGAACTCCAAAGTCATCTCAGTGACTGTGAAGCCATTTCCTCGGTCTCTCCTCACCCCCTTGGAAATTGAATTCTCCCATCTGTACAATGTAAGTCTCTCATGGTATCACAGAATGATAAACTGGTTTGCCTCTTCTTGTTGAGGGTTTCAGCTGTCCTCCTGAGGTTCTGCAACAAGAATATTAGATCCAGCATGGATTTCCTTTGGACTTCCCTGGAAGGATTTTCCAAAGTGGTCTAAGACAGCTGCAGCTGGAGTCAGTGGTGAACTCTTCCAGGGGTCTTCAGACACACATCACCACCTCCTGAAGGGCTTTGGCTCTTCCAGTCACCATGTCCCACAAAAGCACATGCTGTATTTGATCCACTTTCCAGAAGGGAGCAGCAAAAGGATTCTGTGTGAGAGGAGGAAAAAGGAAGAACATCAGTAGGTTGAGGCAGGAAAGAGCCAAATCCTTCCACAGCAGTGTTGATGTAGAACAAACTGAGGCCCATTTTATTCTTGCCTTTCAAGCCACGAGTGAGAGAAGCTATTGAAAGGACTGAGATCTGTGGCTGCCCATGGTGAACTCACACTTAGAGTAGTGGAAACTGTTCTACAGGACCTACATATTTCATTCTAGTCATTCCAAATACCCCTTGAAGAACATGACACTGATTTGCTCTATTTTCCCCTTTCTTCTCTCCTGGCAGGGAACCACCAACCAGACCTGCATCCTGTGGGATGAAAATGATGGGTAAGTTCTGTTGGTTTCTGTTTTCTCTCCTGGGCCTGTTTGCTTTTTGGGTGAAATCATCACAGTCTCAGGAGTGATGTGGCAGTGTCTCAGCCTTTGCTCTCTCTACTCAGTTCTTACTTACGTCCACCTTCATGTCTGGCAGAGTCCCTCACCCTGGTGGGAAGTGCTTCTTCCTTCACACAGATGCATCCCTTCTTCCTGCCTTGTCTTTTAGTGCTGGTTCAACTGGGTCTTATATTTAAAGATCTGCAATCAGATGCCATCAGTACAGTTCATGAAGTTCATGATGCTCCCCTGTATGCTGGGAGCATCACATGCCTGTACCAGGGAAACATATCTCAGTGTCTGAGCAGAGATGCCCACGAGTGCTTGGGGTCACAGGAAGGAGTTTTTGCATTTTCCTTTGAGGTTTTACACCTCAGCCTACGTTTTGCAGCAGTGGTCTCTTATTTTGACTCTTCCAGTTTGGGATTTTCCCACGTGAGGAACACATGACCTGAAGCCCTGGACTGTGGAGTCATTCACAGATTGTCCTAAACTGAGCTGGACATAGCAGTGCTTGGCTTTTTTCAGTGCTAACCCCAAATGATGCACCATAAGGTGCACATAATGCAAAATCAGAGCCAACTGTTGCATTTATGGCCTGTGGTGGTGAACTGTTTGTTGGGCTGCTGTGACAGAGTAAAACCATTTCTGCCAGGATTCCTGCAATGACTGGTGCTGTTCAGGAGGTGTTGAGTGATGTGATTGTGGAGAGCAGGGAAAATAGAAATCCCAAGTTACCACGAGTGGAGACCATAAAGCCTACATGGGAAGTAGTTGCCAGAGAGTGTGCATCTTAGAAAAAAATGTTAAGTATGCTCTGAAAGTGCCCCCTTAAATCCTGAGTGACCTTGACAAGGATACAGAGTGTTTGATGGAATGGTGTTTTTACTTCATTGACTTTTGTGCCTCCTTCTGAGGACCAACCTGACCTCTTTTCTGCTCTGTTCCTCTCCTTGAGATCTCAGGCACTTGGCACATACCTTGGCATTTGTTATGATTATTTATTTTTATTATCATTATCTGCAGCATCTGAAAAATGATTCTATTCTTTTATGCTCCATTAAGTAGCATATACACACATAGGCAGGCAACATATTTGCAGTCAGCTTACTGTTCTTGGTCTGTCATTAATTTCACATGTATGAGTGGATCTGAAGCAAAGCTGAAGAACCCAGAGGGACATCCAGCTTGTGCAATCACACCCGTGTTGTAGCCTCTGGCAGAACTGGTCCCCTGGGGGTTTAGTGAAAATGGCTTCAGCATTAGAAGATGTTGGAGATGCAGGAGCCCCTCGTGTGTTGTGCTGACCTCACAAGGCAGCATGCAGGTGAACCCTTGTGAACTCAGAAAAGGAGATTTCATTGCATTACCTACGTGCCAGAGAGCAGACTGAGTCTGTAGGTCAGCCCAGAGCAGAGGGTTGTGTGTAGGAGGGCAGGCTTAGGAGGAGGTTTGGATAGGAGCTGGCCTGCTCTGCTAAATCAGTTGTCTCTCCACGCTGGAATGGGATCTAAGTGCTTGTATACAAATCCATTTTTTGGCAAGTAAAGGTAGAAGTTGGAACCAACGTCCCTTCTGCTCTGCACACCATCTTGTTCTTGGCTTTCTACATCACAGAGAGAGGGTTATGTCCAGAAGGATGGAGATGTTTCCCTGCCATGCTCAGAGCTGGATTTAATTAGCTGTAGTCTGAGCAAGAAAAAGGGAAAATCCAGTTTACATGTGGTTGGGGCTGAGGGAGAGTGATGGCATTCAGGCTGTGTGTGTATCTGTCAGAGCTGGCACTGAGAAGTGCCTGGGATGAGGAAGATGAAGGGTTGCCCAGAGCTGAACATGACTTCAGAGGCTTAAATGCCATTGCTGATCTGGAGTCAAAGCAGTGCCCAGTTCAGAGTGCTCTCCTCTGCCTTGTGCAGGCAGCTTGTTTGGCTGTTGTGTCTCTGGGTATTGGGAAACTGGGAATGCTTTCAGTCTTTAACTTCCTCATCTTCACGACATCAAAGGATGGGCTTGTGGCTAAGACCTGAGCAGGCAATTTCGTGGCACCAAGGCCATGGTTCAGTTGTCAATGATTCCAAAACCCCAGCAGCTTGGTTGCACAAATGTTGCTGCTAAGGTTCTGCTTTCTACAGGTGCTGGGGGGGATGCACTCCTGAGAGTGTCTCCAACCAACATTTGCAAGCTCAAGCAGTTGAAAAGTCAAAAATACTGATGTCAGCACATTTTGCTAGGGCATGTTCCAAAGCTAGATCTGATCTGGTAAGCTCCAGCAAGGGCAACTGCCAAGCTGTGCAGTGTTTTAAAGCTTATTTGCCATCACTGTCACCTTCCAGGAAAGTCCAATGAAAGGCAAACTCTGCAAACACTTTTCTCTAGGCCAAATTCTCACCTGAAATTGGCACCCTGGAACTGCCAAGGGGTTTGCATCACAAATCTGGAGAGCTGTTTGCAGCAGGGATTTTTAGGCTACACCCTGGACCCGTTGCCTGGTATGTGGTAGAGATGATGACTGGTGACTGAGCCAGGAAACCCTGAGGTTCAGCCACAATTCTATAGTTCTCCTCTTTGCTCCCATCTTCTCCTTCCTGACACCTGCCTCTCTTGATTGGAGGTTTTCCCTCTGAACAGTTTCATGAGACAGTTTGTGAGTGGGTGACTCAAGGAATCCCATTTCTCAGCTCTGACCAATTTAATGGCTTTACAGCTTCATTTCCCTGCCCAGTTCCCTGTACAGCCCAAGCCAGCCTGCCACAGTGTTGGCTGCTCAGAAGACACTGCTGTCTCTTACACTTGCTCTCTTGCAGGCTCTCTCTGCTCCTGCTGAGACTGCCTGGCCAAGGGGACCTTTCCTAGGTTCACAGTCATCCATCTGGGGATAAGGATCTTGGGGATCCAAGCTCCACCTTATTCTAGTGAGCCAGCCCCTGGATTTAACCCCTTGCAGTTGATGTGACTGAGCAGTCTCCAGGAGCAGGAAACTCAAATCAGGCCTCACATGAGAGCTCCTGCCTGTTACTGCAGCCACCTGAGCTTTCAATCCCATCCAAAACATGCCACAGCCCTTTAAAAGCCATTTAAAATCCATGGGCCATGAAGACTTGAACTGTAAAATTGCAATTAGAGCAGACAATTATCACGTGGCCATTGCTTCCTCCATGACAGAGTTGTTGAACAGAGCATTTAAAAAAAAAAAGAGGAAGAAACCCTGAGTGTTCATTCATTTGCATTTAGATGGATATTTAAGCTTGTAATATTAATAATGGATTTTTGATTTATTAATCCCAGCCCCTCTGAGTGACTGTTAGATTCGTGGGTGGCACCTCTCCATCTCTTTTCTCTTCCTCTCGTCCCCAACTCCTCGTGTCATGAAATAAGAGGGGAGAAGATCAGGGACTAATTTCTGTTGTGTTGGGTGCTGTGAGTCTGATTAATGAGCTTAGCACTGTCTGGGTAAATTGAAAGTTGAAATGGGAGAATGATTTGGGATTCTCTGGCTCTCCTCCAAGGGTATTCATCTGGAGTAATTATCAGCTGCTTAGCCCTGCTGAAGTTAAAACCCAGGCAGGATCTAGTCTCCTACTCCCTCTTTCTCCTGCTGAGACAGGCTGGGGGGAGCCATGGATGTGCTTGGCTTAGGTGCTTTCATGTTCTTGTGCATCACCAGGTCTGCATTTCTCACCTGCCTTGCTCTGCTGAGTATCAGGGGTGCCAGGTGGCAAACAGAACAGGGAGACCTTTGCCAAAGTTCTCTGTCAGGGGTGCCAGCCTGGCTAGGTGGCTGCAGTGGAGGGTGTGGGGCTGCTGGGTGCTACAGTGTCCCAGAGGGCTGGGGAGCCTGGGTACCCAGACCTCCAAAGCCTTGTTTTGGTGTTCTCCAAATGTGGGATCAGGTCAGGTGATGAAAACTCTAGTGAGGTGAAATGGAGCAGTCACAAGCCATCAAGTGAGAGACAACAGGAGATTAGGCTGACTGATGGATCCTGGCCACAGGTTAATGCTGATTCTCCCTCCAGTTACCCTGCCTTGGTGACAGCAGGGACCAAGCCAGCCAGCTGGGGCTTGTGTTTTAACTCATGGTGCATGAAAGGACATCTTGCCATGCAGGTGTGCAGTCCAGCCCCTTACAGGTGGGATCCAGCAGCTCTACACTGGCAGGGGACCTCTCATCCCACAGGAAATGTTTGTTCTTAGAGGATCTGCCTGGCTTCAGCCACTGACTATTTTCCACTTCTGTCTCCTAAAGGAGCACAATTATAACTAAGCATTAGAGTAACTGATCTTAAGAGGCCTTCCAAACTATTTGCATAAAAGCTTTTGACTCTTGGAAAAGAAAGTGCCTTGAGAGGCTGTGGTTTTAATTCAAGGACACTGTTACCTTCCCTTGGGAAAGTTCGTCTGCTCCAGTAATTAAAGCCTTTAACATATCTAACTTAGCAAATGCAGACCTCACTGTTTGGGAAGGTGACTGGTGTGCAGCAGGGTTAGGTGTGGAGAACAAGATGAAGGGTGCCTCAGCTCGTGGGGCAGAGCTAAATCCACCCCCTGCCTTGGGGCTGCTGCTGATGCCCAGCTGAGGTCAGGTAGAAAACTCCCCAGAGGGTTTGCAGCTGCACGAGGCAGTGTTTTATGATGCTGCCAGACAAAGCAGACTATGAATCTGTCCCTCTTTGGAAACTTACAGCATCCTATAAAAATATAAAATACATTCCATAAAATACAGCTGAGGGATGCTGAGGACAGTCCTGCTCGTGGACTCCTTTCAGCCAGGAGCTGCCTGAGGTGTAGGGTGTGCATTGGGCCCTCAAGGGGATGGTTGATAGAGCTGAGTGGACAAAGGGCTGGCAGAACTGAAGGTGATCACAGATTTGCAATCCACAGGGAGAGCTCTGCAGTGTCACAGTAGGTTTGTGGTGATGTTTTTCTTTGATTTTTTTTTCTTTGTTTCCTTTACTTTGTTTGGAACAAATTGGAGGAGCCCCAAACCATCATAGAAAGAAGTATTGTCTTGGCAGGCACCATAATTTTTCCATAGGGTAATGGGATTCTTTGGGGTATTTATGGTCTAACCAACTTATGAGTGCAGCTGCTTTGCCTGAAATTCTTATTTTCAGCGTGGGATGTCCAGAGTCTAATCTACAGAGTCCCAAGCTGACTGCTTGTCCTACAGGATTACAGGACAGACATGATAACGGTGCAGGGCAGTGTGAGGAGCAGGACAGGGAGTAGTCTCCATGGGCTTCACCCTACTTGTGTGAAGCCTCTGATGCACAGGAGAAAGGCAGGAAGTTTTCTGTGTCTTCTGCTGCTTTAATGTGATCCCAGTCTTGCTGGTTATTCACTGGTTTCCTATGGAGGGCACATGCAATAGGTCCATTTCTTCCAGTGCTCCCCACCACCACTAAAGTGTCACAGAAGGGGTCATGTCTAGAGCATCCCATGGACACTTTCTGCTCATCATGTCATCTAATCCATCTCCCAAAGCCTGTCTTTTGGAGAGAAGTGTTTTAAAGTCAGGAAGCAGGTTCTTTTTTCTTCTCCTGTCCATCACCTCGTACATTTATGGCCCTGCCAGGGCTGTAGATCAAGCAGTAACAGTTTGTCTGTGCTGACAAAGACAGATGAGTCCCTCCAGATACAGACAGGAGAGAAGTCTGTTACAATCCCAGAGCCCCATGAGAAATCAGTGCACTTCTCTCCTCTTTGGACTGCTGCACACTATATGTCTTTTCTCCTGCAACACTCCAGCTGCCTGGTGGGGAATTGGCATTGCCAGTGACCTTTGTGGTGATCCCACGCAGGGTGTCTATGCTGGTGTTTGCCAGTACCCCACAGCCAGCTCCACAGCCCTTCAGTTTGAGCTTCAGCAGCAAACACTGCCTTTCCTGGGTGCTCCTGTGGAGGAGTTGAGGAGATGTCTGTGAAAGAAGGTGGTGGTGTGTTTGCAAAGCCTACTACACAGGGGCAGGCGGGGAGGTTAGTTTGAATATTCCCATTAGTTCCCCTGTGTTGAACCCAATTAAAAGTAGCCCCTAATTCACCTTGTCTGACTGTACTTCCAGTGTGCAACCAGGCAGGAGGAATTATGGTCCCATGAGCCCCTTGTTAGCCCTGGATCAGAGCAGACAAAGCAGGGTGAACAGAGTGAAGCCCAGTCACACCCCCAGAGCCTGAGGATTTAGCTTCCCTCTTCAGCCTGGGCTCTGGGGCTGCTGGAAGCACCAAGCAGAACTGCTTCCAGAGAACTGTTTTCCTAGGCATCTGCCTCAACCTGAGGCCACCTTTTCCTGGAAACACTTTGTCACCTGGACTTCCAGGTGTTGCAGAAAAGGTGTCCCATTCCCAGTTAGCACAAGCAGCTGGCACAAGGTACCAGCAGACCACAGGGCTGTGCCCATCCCCATTTGGCAGAGGAGTCACAATTCTTTGGCTTTTGCTGAGCTGCTGCCCAGCAGTCAGCATTGTGTGTGGGACTGGAAAAGCAGGAGATTTATTCTCCAGTGCCTTTCACAGCACAGGATGCAGGAGAAGCTGAGCAGCCTGGTACAGGGCCTCTGCTGCCTGCCAACAGAGCAGGGTTTAATGGCTTTGGACAGCAAGGAAAGAGGGAGAGGATTCAGAGACTGAATCAAATCCTTCCAGCTTTTCCCTTGCTCCCTCAGTAAAGAATATGGACAGAATAAATGAATTCCTGTGAGTACAGACACATGTGAGTGTCAAGGCCTGTCCCAGGCTGCCCAGAGCAGTGGTGGAGTCTCCATCCCTGGAGGGGTTTATAAGTCATGGAAGGACATGGTTCAGTGGTGAACTTGGCAGTGATGGGTTAATGGTTGGACTTGATGATCCTAAAAATCCTTCCAATCAAAAGGATTCTTTGATTCCATGTGCACACAAACCCTCTGCCAGGCTGGGATTGCCAGTTCCACCTGCATCTCCCTGCTCTCTGTATTCTCAGCCCTGTGCTCTGAAGCCACTGTGCCCTCTACTGAGGTTCCCTTTGCAGATATTTAGCAGCCTCATGCAGTTCCCTAGCCATCAGCCATGGAACTGTCAGGCTTCTAAGAGCCTTTGGTGGCACCTGGTGGAAGTTCAGCTTGACTTCCCAGGTTGCATGTAGTGACCACAAATATCTCAGGTCTGGGGTTGTCCAAAGCACAAACCACCAGCACAAGCAGGTTGTGTCCTACGTGTCTAAGAACACAAGAAAAAATTTTCCCATTGGGCTTCTTTGCTCAGCTTCCTTCCAAGACTGAGGCAAGTTGAGATGAACTTCTTAAAATGCCTCATTTTTTAATTAATCCATCAAGTACAACCATGTGCAAGCCAGAAACACAGCAATACCCACCACAATCACAGCAAGTTTAGATTGATGAAATTAGGAGGACTCAGTATTTGTCATAATCTCTTGACAACTGTGGTAAGAGTTTGTTCTTTGTCTTTACTCTCTGGGCTAAAGAAAACCCTCATGAGTTGGTGTCCTTACTAAGTCTCTTTGCTTTGTGTATTGGCCACAGAAAGCCAATGGCACATATTCCATGGGCTGCCCCACAGCAGGGATCCTAACTGGGGGGCAGTGTTGCCCTCTCCAGTCCCAGATTCCTCCCAGAGCTCTCACCTTCATGCTGGGAGCCCATGGGAGATGGTCAGGCTGCTGAGACAGGTTTATGAGTCCATGTCATCACTCAAGGGCAGGTAGGACTGATGGATGTGGGGGAAAAATGCTGAGAACTGGCACCCTGTGAGTAATGATGGAGAAAGTTTGTCCCTATTTTTAGAGGAGAAAAGGACTTGTTTTCATTTTCGCCTGACTGCTTGTGCACTGCACTAGGAGAGGAAATGTTCTGCTAAAATACAGCAGCAAAAAGAGGCCATGGTGCCTGGGATAGAGCCTTCATCTAGTGCTGAACTTTCTGTGTGTCTGAGCAGATCAGTGTAAGCTCTGTGCCTCAGTTTTCCCCGAGTCCACTGTGCTAATAACATCAGACAGCTCTTCTAAATGATCTGAAATCTAGGAAGTCCTTTCAGTGATAGTTAAGTGCCAACAATAGGAGATATAATTGCTGAGGAGGGATTATCTAAATGTGAGCTTTCTGATTGAACTGGTCACCCTGCCAGATGAGCTCACAACCTGGCAGCTCTGCCCACTACACTCCAGCAAACCCGGGGGTTTTAGTCTTCACGGAGCAGAGGGAGGCCAGGGAGGCTCAGGACAACCAGGGAGCATCAGGCTGTGCATCCCAGTGTCTGCCTGAGCTGACAGGGCCCCTGAGTTGCTTGGCAGAGCAGATCAGCAGGGACATGTCTCCTCCAGCCCACTCCCACCACAGCTGTGCCCACTTCAGGCAGAACCCGTGTCTTGCAGCAGAACCTGCTGCCTGAGTGGGAAGAGCAGAGGAGAGCAGACCCACAGGGCAAACAGAGCCCAGCCTTTCTGGGAGGCAGTGGGCAAAGCTGCCCTCCTGGAGAGGACGGATCCCCTTTGCCCTGACTGTTGGATTTATTGGGATCTGCTTTAATCCTCAGTCAGGAGCTGCAGAGAGAACTGACACAGCAAGGTCAGGAAGGCCCATTACATGGCATGGAATGATTTTCAGACTTGTCAAGGCCCTTTCCAGGGCTTTGCAAATACTTTGATTCAATTACAGTAATGACCCAGTGGAAGATGTGTATTAATCTCCCAGCACTGCCCTCTGCTTTAGGCCAGAGCTGCCTCTCAAGGTGGTTTAATGTGCAATGTTGACAGGATGGCAAGTCAGGCAGGGGAGCTGCTGCCTTTCTCTGATGGAGAACCAGGGAACAAATTTGACCCTCTGCCAGAGCCTGGTACCTAGCAGGGTGGCCCTAAACCTGACCCATCAAGAGCCTAGATCTTCCTGGGGTGGATTCTGCAGGTTTGAGGGCAGTCAGTCTCACTGGTGTGGAGGGAAGTGCAGGCAGCAAGGTGGGTGGGAAGTGCATCAGTTCCCCTCAGCTTTTGGTGAAATACCCAGTCTACCACCAGTTATCCAAGGGGACAAAACCAGAAAGGGTGATAATCACACTGATGAGTTAAGGCTTGTCCTCAAAAACCTAACTGCTGTCATTTGCAGGTGGGGAAGGAGAAACTGCAGGATTGATTTGTCCACTGGCACCAAGGAGGGGCAGGACTGAGCCCCAGCTCAGATCCCCTGTCTTCTCTTATGTCTGTGCTGGTGGCTCTGAATTCAAGTTAACTGTTCTGTACTGGGAGAGCAGGAGGCAAGGATCCAGAACACTACTGTATTTGGAGCTGTGGATATTATTTATTTAATGGTGGTTTTAGCTCAAATGTCAAATCTTAAGGACTGCTGAATATCCTCCATACATTAGCAAGGCTCCTGACAGCTTCAAGGGCACTCCACAGGATTCAGCCCAGGGATTATCAATATGCCTGGGATTTTTTTTTCCATTTTTAACCTTCCTCTAAGACTGGGACACAAGTGCTGCAAAAGGCTGTCTGCAGGTCCTCTGGCTGTCAGCTGGGGTACCTTTGTCTTTGATCTTTCATATGGGCCCAGCTGAAAGCCGTGGTGATACATCACAGCTATTGGGAAGTTTTCTGTGCCCTGACAGACCCTTTCCAGTCCACGTGCTTCATGCACTGGTCAAAACTGGAGAACTTGCTGATGTTCAACAGCACGTGACAAGGGCCTGATTGGTAGTGATGAGCAAGGCAGAGCACTTCAAGGCAAACACCTCAAATCCAGGCAGATGCAAGAAAAAAACTCTCTCTAGAGCTGCAAGGAGAGTGGAGGGAGCTCCCCTTGTCTAATACCAATGCAAGATCTGGGTCCTGGCTGGCAAAATGATGTTTCAGCTGCAAGGTTACCTGGAGGGAAGGGATATGTGAAGCCTAAAGTGTAATTTCCACATGCCAGCACATGGGGTGACAGAGGGAGTGCAGCAGTAGGAAAGGCTGTAGCACACACACAGCTGCAGCTCTGCTGCAGCCCCAGCACCTTTGCAGTCATTCCAGTTGCACTGTAATGCAGAGAATCTGCTCTCCACCCCCAGGGTGAGGGGGGGATTGAATGTGCTTTGACTGGGTCTCCTGGAAAAAGGCAGGGCAGGAAAAAACTGCAGCTCAGAACTGGGAATTGCTCAGCATGACAGAGGAGATGCATAGCAGACCCCTGTGCCCACACAGGGAATGGTATGGAGATGATGAATGGAATGGAATGGAACGGAATGGAACGGAATGGAATGGAATAGAATAGAATAGAACAGAATTAGAATTAGAATTAGAATTAGAATAGAATAGAATAGAATAGAATAGAATAGAATAGAATAGAATAGAATAGAATAGAATAGAATAGAATAGAATAGAAATAATATAATATTTTCAGGTTGAAGGGACATACAGCAATCATCTAATCCAACTGTCTGACCACTTCAGGACCAACCAAAAGTTATGAAGGGCATTGTCCAGATGCTTCTTAACCCCTGACAGTCTTGGGGTGTCATCCACCTCTAGGAAACCTGTTCCAGTGTTTAACCATCCTCTCTGTAAAAAAATTCTTCCTAATGTTAAGTCTGAAATGATGGGGACATTCATCCCATCCCTGTATTCTCACAGTGTTCATTGGGAGTATTGTGCTTATGGGTCAAAAGTTGTTTTGATTTTTTTCGTGTAGCTATAAAAAGAAATCCCCACCTCCACCCCCAGTGCTCGGAAGCTGCTGCGTTTCTCTCCACTCAGGCATCAGCATCTCACAAGTGTTGTCAGAAATGGCATCACAACGTTCAGCATTTCCCTGCTTCCCAGCTCATTTCCACCCAATTCGTTCAGTTTCCAAGTGCAGAAGCTGCTTTTTGCTAATTGCCAGCTCTGCTGGCTTCTCCCAGGTCTGGAAGCAGCCAGGGTTGTGCTGCCTGTTACACCTTCAGCAGCAAAGAGCTGCTGCCGCAGTCTGTGAAAGGAGACTTACACCTCTCCTGTTAGTCATGCAGGAGTATTTCACAGCCTTCTGTGTGCTGTACTGCAACGAGTGCTGAACAAAAAAACTCCTTTTCTAGGTCACTTGCAGTTCTGAAGTTCATTTAGCATTTGCCTTCACCCAGATTAATGTTATAGGAGAGTTTTGGTGAAAAGGCAGCAGAAAGCACTGTTGGTCAAATGACAAGTGTCACTTTGCTTCTGAGGCTTTCACAGTTAGGATGGCCTCAAAATGCAGCAAAACTGACAGTAACTCTCGGAACATTTCTGCTGCTCTGAAGCTGGAGTCATGTGGGGACCTGCTCGCAAGTCCCTAAACATGGGACTTGCAAGGAGCACTTTTGTTCCCCTGACCTCCCTCCCAGGAAAGCTATCAGATGAGGTGGCCAGGGAGTGCCCAGCCTTTGAGCAATGCTCCTTCAGTCTGACATCACTTGTCATCTCAGAGAAGAAAAGAAGATCAAACAGGAGGCTGGAATGGGAGCTGTCACATCCACTGTATGTTAACTGCTCAGTTCTGTTACCCTTGGGCAGGTGAAGGCTGGGACCTGCAGCTTCAGCGCTTGGGTCCTAACCTACCTGTCGACTCACTGTTGAGAGTGTGTGTAAGACCTTAATTCACAAGCCAGCAATGTTGGCAGGGACATTTGGGTGGTCTGGGGAGAACACAACAAGCCTGTACCAGCACACACCTCAGTGCTTTTTTTCCTTCAGGATCCTAGAATGTCAAACTAAATGTTCAAATCACTTTAATTCCATCTACACACACTTTGACTCCCTTTGATCTTCAGACCCTCTCTCTCCAACTGGTTCTTTTTATCCAGTGGCTCCAGAAACTTCCTTCTCTGCAAAATCTCTGCTGTTTATTCCTCAGCAAAAAGCTGAGCAACTTCTGTTTCTACTGTCAATGTTCATTTGCTTCTCTCCTCTGGACATTCCCCTCTCCCCAGCTTCCCAGCTGGAGTGGAGAGAGCTGCAGCAGCAGGAATCCCTCTTATTCACCCTCTGCAATTCCAGGTTGATCTCCTCCCATTGAGACACCTGCTTCCAGGTGCCAGCTTGGCTTTTAGAGACAACACCCTGGCAATGTGCTGCTCTGCTGAGCCAGAGGATAAACCTTCCTGCTGGGATGCTGCATTTCATCTCTGGTGGTGATATAGCTGGTTTATTCCCATGTTCTTTCCTTCCCCTGGGCCTTGGGGAAGAGAATACCAGGAAGGTTGAGTGCATTTGATAGTTACTGACTTAATACCTAAGGTCTCAGTGGGACTTCTGAGTTTCCCAGGTTGAGAGCTATAGACCCAGTCCTGCTCCCCACAGGCTCTGTGGAAGGCTGAATCTCACAAGTCAGTGTCTGTGAGGAACAGGAGCCTGGTCACATTCTGCAAGGACATTGGAGCCTGGAACGTGAGCCCAAGGTATCTGCACAGGTCTGCAGGAGGTGCAGAAGCAGGGCTTTAGCCATCAGTCTGCCAAGGAGAAGGCAGTGATAGATGTGTTTGGCACTGGCTGGTGTGCATATTATTGTTGGGCAGATTGAGGTGGAAGGATCAACAGGAAAAAAAAGATCACTTCACCTCTAGGACTGTGCCTTCTGCTGTGTGATTGGCATTTTCTGCAGTAAGGGCCATTCCCAAAGCTGCAAACCACAGACAGGACAGCACAGACATTCTTCAGTATAAATTGCTTTAGCCAGCACAGTCATCATTTGTGCTGCCTTGTAATTGACAGCTATTTAATTAGCTGAGGAGTATTTAAGCATCTTAAGTGGGAAGTTAGAAACTCCCTGTCAGGTGAATACTCTTTGAGTCCCTCCAAAGCCTCTCTTTGCAACTCAGCTTAATGTCAACGTGCAAAATACATCGGACAGCTCAGCACAAGTTTGCACAGATGCTGCAACATCTGTCCAGTTTGGACAAGCTGGTTGGCTGAGGGGAGGGGTGTTGCTGGAGGTGTGAGATCAAGTCCACTGTCTGGCTTTCTGGGGGAACATTCTGTCCTCTGTGTTGCCCAGATGTAGAGAGATAAGGCAGGATGGGGAGGAGAAAGCTTAATGAAGAAATGTTGCTGGGAGGAGCAACTTTTCCACCAGCCTGGATCTCTGAAAGCCATTTTCCTGAGCAGAGAGTGGACTGAAAAGGTTTTGCTGGCAGTCCCTCTGTGCAGGAGTGTTTGGTTAGCAGCGTAGCTTTGGTGAAACACATTTGCAGCAGCAAAGCTGAGAAACGACTCCCCCTCCTCCCCCGTGACCTGCTTTCCTGAGAAAAGCACAAGCAATTCCGTGCTGCTCCACTCAGCACCTGCTCCTTATTCCTGCTCTTTGGAAAATGCTGGGGTGCTGAGCCTTTGGGTCAAGCATGTCCCTTGTCCCAGCCAGATCCATCAGCAGGGGAAAGCAGGAATTAGAGCAGAGCTGACGACAGTTGCTCTGTCCACATAAAACCTTTGGGTTTGCATGGCGGGGAAATTTTCCATCAGGAAAACCTCTGCCAGCTTTGCAGGGCTGGAGCTTGATTTGTGTTTCAACCTCCTGCCAGTCCAGCCAGGCTTTTAGCAGGCTGGGGAAGTTTGCTCCTCTAGGATCCTGAGTTTTGCTGGCAGTGGCTTTCTGCATCCCTGCCCCCCTCGCTGCTGTTTTGCGTGTCAGATGGTGACAAGGCACCATTCCCAGCAGCCTGGCTCGGGGCTGGAAGGGGATCGATGGATCCAGCCTCCCACTGCTCTGCTCCCAGCCCAGCAGCTGAGGGATCTCACCCCCTCTCCCTCTGATTGATCCCCGGGGCCTGCCCACCAGGGAGCTGTTTACATCGACCCCTGGTGAGAAACCATCTGATCAGCACCCAGGAGGGCTGGGAACAGGTTGTTCAAGGAGAAGGGGCAGCACGATCTTAAACATCAGCATTTATTTATTAGCATTTATGTAGCCACTGGTGCCCCAGCCCCCTCACTGCATTAGCATCGCCTTCATTTCCCAGAGGTTTCCTCCTCTTCTGCTAATGTAAATCCAGAGCAAATCCTCTGGTAGATTCCTTTATACAACCACGTAAGTCAAATCAGAAATCACCAAGGTGGGCTTTTGTGGTTTGCTTTATGTTTTATTTACCCCCCTCCCACCCCAAAACCTGTAAGAAACGAGCATATAATGTGCCAGGACATCTCTAGCAGCTATGGGCACGGAATGCCAATGAGGAGGCAGCGATGCAGCAGCTCTGAACCAGGAGCCAAATGACCTTCAGGAACAGGCAGATGTTGCTTTCTGAAATCTGAACGAGGAACAAGGGAGGCATTCCCTGCATTCAAGGGGCTGTCAGCTCTGCTGCTCTTGGCTGCTCTGCTCCCATGAAATGCTCATTTTGCGGAGTGCCGAGGAAAAGGAGGCCAAAGGGAAAAGCAGCAGAAAAGGAAAGAGCTGGCAGAGAAAAAAAGTGCAGCTCGCTGAGCTCACACTGACTAAACCTTCTTGTCTCCAGACCAGCATCCCCACGTGCATCTGTGTGTGTGTCTGTCTGTCTGTCTGTCTCCTGCTGTCACCTGGCTCTCTGAACTCCCGATTGCTCCTTGTCTCTGACTCACAGCTCACTTGTGTCCAGCTGGAGGCTTCAAGTGGCTGTTGATTTTGATTTTGCTATTTCCTTGATATTCTGACCATGGGACAGTAGTGCCAGTAACAGCAGTGTTCTAAGCTCTGTGTGTTTGGGGAGCAGGGTTGGGACATAACCAGGCTAACACAACCAGAAGTAACCTGCTGTTACTGTGGTCTGTACAGTTGTTAACAAGTCTGTATTCATAGAGTCATAGAATCACAGAGTAGTTTAGGTTGGAAGGGAACCTGAAAGATCTAGTTCCAGCTCCCCTGCCATGGGCAAGAACACCTTCCACTAGACCAGGTTGCTCAAAGCCCAGTCCAATGTGGTCTTGAACTCTTCCAGGGATGAGGCATCCACAGTTTCTCTTGGCAACCTGTTCCAGTGTCTCACCACCCTCACACTGAAGACTTTCTTCCTAATATCTAATATAAATCTATCCCCCTGACAGTTTAAAGCCATTCAGTTTAAGGCCATGTCCTATCACCACACTCCCTCATAGAGTCCCTCCCCAGCTTTCCTGGAGGGGGGAATAGGTACTGGAAGGCTGCTATAAGGTCTTCCTGGAGCCTTCTCCAGGCTGAACAACCCCAACTCTCTCCAGCCTCACAGCAGAGATGCTCCAGCCCCTTGATCATCTTCATGGCCACCTCTGGACCTGCTCAAGCAGATCCATGTCTTTCTTATGCTGGGGACCCCAGAGCTGGATGCAGAGCTCCAGGTAGGGATTCCCCAGTGTGGATCAGAGGGGCAGGATCCCCCCCTGGCCCTGCTGCCCACTCTGCTGGGGGTGCAGCCCAGGGTGCCATTGGCTGCTGGGCTGCAAGCACATGGTGCCAGCTCAGCTCCAGCTTCTCACCCACAGCACCCCCAAGTCCTTCTCTGCAGGGCTGCTCTCAATCCACTCATCTCCTAGCCTGGGAGAACATGTTTAGTACATTTGGAAGACGTGATAAAAATGCTTCAGGGATTAAAAAAATTAACTGACTCCCAACCAGTTCCTCTGCCCTGCTCCTTACTCTGGCAGCACCAGGGTCTTAGAAGCTCCACAGCAAATGTGCTTGTGCTGAAAGGAGGTGACACTGTGTAAGTGACCTTTCTCCTGGCAGTGCTGGAGCAGTGATGTGAAATGGTGCAAGCACATGATGTTCCATGATGGGACAAGTTCTCTTTTGTGCCCAGTGGCTAAGCTGAAGGGTGACCTGCTTCACCTGCTTGCAGTGTGATGGGGATGTTTGCTGAGCTCTCTTGCTTTTGGCTGCAGAGAAGCAGTGAAAGGTGCACTTCCACTTTGAGCTCGCCCCCCATTCCTTTGGAGTTCTTTGGCAAGAGATAAAATAGGAAATGCTCAGTGAACAGCCATCCCCAAAGGGCTCAGCAGCTCCTCTGGATTCAGAATCATTTAAAATAGCTCCAGATTTTTTTTTAATGCCATGCCAAACCCTTCTTGGAGGACTACCTGCACCCTCTCCTTTTTGCTTCAGCCAACACAGGACTTCACATTTTTGGGGTGATTGTCTCTGCTCTGATCTAGTGCCCCTTCCCAGCTGGAAATGCTGGAGCACGAAGCTAGTCAGAATTCCCAGGTCCAGATGTATCTGTTACTGTGATCCCTTTGCATCTGTGAGGACTTTGTTCTTAGGAGATCTGTGTGGGTTTTGCTAAGTGCATTGAAGTAATTTGTACCTTTAAAGGACTGCATCTCCCTCTTGGTTACGGTTAATCTTTAATCCAGCATCTTCATCTTTGCCTGCAGCACCTTAATTTGGCTTCTTGATTTAATTTCATTTACCGTCTGCTACCTCCTCCTATTCCCAGCCCCTCTGTCATCTGCCTGATTTATTTTTCTTTGTCTCTTTATTTGCTAGCCCTGCACTCAGCCATTAAAATGCACTGATTTAGGTTTCTGAGAAGCAGTGTACCCCGGAGCTAGTGTTTTGGTGGAGAGAGCCATCCTTCTTCCCAACCTGGCCCTGGGGCCTCCTGTACTCTTCGAGATAGGAGCTGGGACATTGGCAGCAGTGTTTGCTGTTTTGTGAAGTGCTGCTTAAAGGTAGACAAGAGGCAGTTTGTGTTTCCATCCCTCACTTTGCCATGAAAAGCTGGGAAGAGCATCAAGGTTGTTAGGGCCATTTCAGAGAAGAGGAGGCTGAAAATAAAAGACTACAAGTGACCAGGGAGCTGAACCAGAGCTGGGGTTTGCCATTTTTGTTCAGAGCCAAGAACACTTTCACCTTCCTCTTTCCTTTCAGTGTCATGCTCCAGTGTTCAGAATCCCCAGCTGGACTAACCTGCTGCCCTGTCACGGGCAGGGTCTGGTGTGAGCAGCCATGGGATGACAGCTCTGGTCATCTCCACAGGCCAGCTAACCAAGCTAACCTTCCTTCTGCTCCCCTGAGCTTTGGCTGAGGGCTTCTCAAGGAGCTTTTAGGATCTTATAGGATCTTCTAAGTAGCTGGAAGTGCTGAGCAGTGAACAGACTGGAGATGCTGCCATGTCTGAGGCAGCCTGACCATGCCCTGAAGTCGTGTGGGATCTCTTTTCCCAGGTTTGCATTGTTCTCCCTGCCTTTGAGCTGGGTGTGTTTGTACATTCTGCACTAGCCAAAGGGAGTGTTTCCAGCTTGTTAACCTCTGGCTGCGATTTCTTACCTTTTTTTTTTTTAGCATCTGGCATCTATTACCTTGTTCCCCTAGTCTCCCCAGGCCTGCTTTCCCCTGACACTGGAGTGTGGAACAGTGATGTCCGGGTGTAGGAAGCTCTGCTAACTTGCTCCATTCCTCTGAGGGTTTGCACTGCAATGCCTTCAGTACTTGTGACAAGGCTGCTGCTGATCACCTTGGTGTGCTGGGTGTTGTTTTCTGTGTAACCAGGAAACCTTCCTGGCTTCTCAGAAATGATTGTAGGATGTAGGAGGCAGAGAAAGACGATTGCCTGGAGCCACACCTGTATGGGCTAATGCCTGGCATGGGGCTGCAGCCTCTTCTAAACAGAAAAGCATCCTTTGGACCATGACCCAGTTTGAGTCTTCCTAGTGTGAAAGGGACTAACTGCGTGAGCAGGTCTATAATGGGATCTCATGGTAGTAGAGAAATTACAGCTGGGGAGTTAATATGGCAGCTGCACATTTTTCTGTCCAGCTGGAACACAGACTCTTTCCACACGTTTGTTACAGGAGCTGATTTCAGGAGGGTCATCCAGGGTGGTGTAAGAAGTGGGTGACAGCCCATTCAGCACAGTCCTGGCTCCCGTTCTTGCTTTGCAAGACCTGCCAAAGAATTTCCATGTAAACTCTCTGGTCAAGGACAGCAGAGGAACTTCCTCTGGAGTGAACGGTCCTGCAAAGCCTGGATAAGCAGCCGTGAATGTCACACAGGGGTGGGAGGGAGACAGATACATCACTCACTGGTTTCACCTTGTCCTTTCTTGGAAAGGAGCCCTATATGATAATAAGAGCAGCCATCTTAATGCTCATCTTTCCATTCTCTCACTGTCCCAGCAGTAGAGTTCCTTCCACTCAGGAAACTCAACTTCAGAAAGTCCCAGCCTCTGTTCACAACACTTGCACAGTAGCTGCTGTTCTCATCTTTTTTTTCCAAGAGAATCCTGCTATCTAATGAGCTATTTATTACTCTGATATTCTGGTGTAGCAGGAAAGCTACAATGGGGCAACTTTGCCCAAAAATAAGATTAGGAGGTGTGGGCTGGACTCCTTGTAAGGATCCCAGAAATGCTGTAATGGTGCTTTTAGCTCTGGATAGCAATAGTGAGTTTAAGTCTCAAACATAAAATGTTGATCTGTTGTGGAAAGTAGTCCAAGGTCATCTGCAGCCACTGACAGGTAAGCTGACCTGATACCAGTGTTTGCAGTGTAGCTAAATCTGAGAATGATTTTTCTTTTTTCTTAAAGCCATGAAGTTATGGGATCACAGGGAGCTGTAGGCATTTCTGTTTCCATTTCACAGGGTTCTGTAGAGAAGCTTGAAAATGTCATCTTTTAAACGAGAAAATCCACGAGACAAAAAGACTTTGAATATGTTATAAAAAAAATCCCAAACAAGCACACAGAAAAAACCCAAACCCATTAAAAAAAACCAAACCAAGCAAACAAACAAAAAAAAACCACCAAAACAAAACAAACCAAAAACAACGAAACAAAACCAAACCAAACCAAAAACACAGGAATCCTCATGATACTTCAAGCTAAATTCCTGCTGTTGTGTGTAAGCTGAACTGTGATACTGAGATCACATCTGTAATTACTGAGCAACTACTAGAACTGGGGTCAGGAAGGAATAGTTTACCAGGCACAATGAGCAGGAGCTGTTAAATTGTTTTCCCCTGCAATGTAAAGCCCTGTCCCAGGCTGCCCAGGGCAGTGGTGCAGTCCCCATCCCTGGAGGGCTTTCAAAGCCATGGAGATGTGGTGCAGAGGGACATGGTTTAGTGGTGCCCTGGCAGTGCTGGGTTCACAGTTGGACTTGATGATGTTGAATGTCCTTCCAACCAGAACAATTCTAGGATTCTGTGATGGATTCTGTGATTCTGAGACCATTGTGGCAGCTCAGAGGGGTTTTCTGTTTTAAAGACCAAGGACACCAGCAGTGTCTTTGGTTTCTCCATTCCTTCTCTATGTTGTCCGTGGTACCAGGTCTTCTTTATCAGAACTTTGATGCTCATGGCACATGTTGAGGACTGAGTGGCTTACTGGGTAGGACACACAAGGCAGAGTGGTCTTTTGGGGGGTCTCAGTCAAAGAAACATCTGTCCTGCAGCTGCCTTTGGGAAGGAATTTGGCAGGGAAGCAAATGAACAATGCAATTGCAGGGTATGGACCCAGTGGCCCAACCCTTCCTTGTGCTCTGAGAAAGGTCTTTGGAGACCAAGGCACAGTGCAAGTCTCACCAGCAAGTGATTTACTGGAGAGATTCCAGTGCAGGGCCACCACGATGATTAGGGGAATGGAGCATCTCCCTTATGAGGAGAGGCTGAGAGAGCTGGGGCCCTTTAGCCTGGAAAAGAGGAGACTGAGGGGGGACCTCATTAATGTTTATAAATATGTTAAGGGTGAGTGTAGAGAGGATGGAGCCAGACT